>JAHZMV010000353.1:0-39253 GCA_027743765.1 Coecobrya sp. COE2
AGTAGGAATGGTAGAGGTAAAGCTGGTTTTGTTATTGCTGGTGCTGCTGTTATTAATGTGCACTAGCATATTATTAAGTAGCTTCAGCTACTTCATCCTGTTGTATTGTCTGTCTGTTTGTCTTTGCTCGATATCATTGAACCGCGTGGAACGTTTCTATTCTAGAGATTCCTAGTACGGATATAAAGAAGCATAATATTGATTTTTGTTCTCAAGCAGAACCCTTGATGTACACGAGTGCCACAAAATCTCCGTTCTTGACGAGCAGTTTTTATCGTGGACATGATTTAAATTTTTGTTGTCATTGTACCTATGAAGCATTCAGATATTTCTTACTGCGTTTGCTTAAGGTTTATTTTTAACGAATTGGTTTGAAATTAGATTTTGCAGATTTATGCTTATAACTTCTTCTTGAGGTAGGTGGCTTTTATCCTCCACAGGATGATCCAAAGATGCAAAGCATATCGTCTTCTAACATAAGCCGTGTACAATTTTACGGATATATTGTTTTTGCAGTCCTCTGGGATATAACAAAACGCGTCATGTGTAAAAATAAAAGAAATAATGGCTCTATTGTATTTTTTCTTACAACGGAATAAAAACCAATTTTTGTTTTGTTATTTACTGGATTTGGACACAACTTTTACATCGGTTTTGTTATTATGATACCAATCTCATCAGTTTTGAATTGATCTAGGATACAAGAACACTGATTTCAATGAAACATGCTTCCACATGCCTTTTCCTGGGTTTGCCAAGACACATACGTTTAACAAGTTTCTCCTAATTAGTAAGAATTGCCTATAGTATCGTTTGATGATCACCGCGTAGTATTTATCATACTTGTGGAATGTCGGAACTAATACACGACTACAAATGTCATAGTTGTTAATGATAACTATGCGATTAAGACTGAGTGGATAATATGTCATGTCATCAATAAAGTGCTTAAATGAGAAATAAGCTACTTGACTGCAAGTCCATAATAATATTTATTGCTACATGGAGAAAGCTCGATAACAGATTATATTTGTGTCACTGTCGTTTATGGGAGCTTGGGTGCGTTACTCTTCTCTTTGTTGCTTGTCCGTCCTTATAAATGAGCTGTCATTCCAGTACATTTAGTTTATTACCAGAAAAGTCGATTCGTCATAATTTCCCACAGGTGCGTATCAATATGATTCCGCGTAGCAAGTTGATATTATACTAAAATACCATATATCAAGTGTCAGCTTGTATATTATTATATGTTTTATATTTTATTATATAGTATATCTTTGGACTTATGATAGCACACGTTTTTGTGATTACGATACATATCAACATGATATCTCACAAATCTTTTACCAATAAACACACACCATTATTGTTGTTTATTGAGTTGTTTTATGGAACCTTCCCATTCATTAAGTTTCTCTGCTCTACATTTAGCTTCCATTATCTGTTGGTACTTATATCTTTCCAGGGTATTCATTTTGTCCACATTTATCGCGTTTCGGTGAAAGTATTCCTTCCGGGTCGTCTATTCAACCCAAACTTTGTTCCTCCTTTCTTTTATGTACTGTATATATATATACGTCATATTGCTCCTTATATTACAAATTATGGCTACACATGTATTTCAATTTGCTATTCTTCATGTATTTTATAGAACGAATGAAATTGTACAACGACCCGCCGCTAAGAGAGAATTATGAAACTCCAGAAGAAAGTGTGTTTTGGGAGAAAGTTCAGAAACAAGCGGATATAATATACATAAAACATGTTTGTTGAAAATACATGACTGACAACGGAAGTAACATTGTACACTGTTAGACAGAGGATATTAGATTTTGTGGTAGTGTAGTAATTATTGCTATATAAAGCGTTGATATTTTACTGCCATAACTAGCTCATATTTTGTAAACTCTGCTGGATTTGGCATTATACGTTCTTTGGATATTTTCCTTGTCAATTTCCTCTGTAAAGTATACGATATTTATTATGGATACCCGTTGTTTTAGAGGATGTTGTTTTACGACAGACATCCAAAGACGTCCTTGATGATACATGGCGGAAACTACGCAGCACGTTGAATGACATTAAGTACATTTCTGTAGTTTTTTGTTTCTGCAGTAGTTACACACGAAGCTATAAGGAAATATAACCATTATAACTAACGTGAGTTATAAAAATTATATATAAAAACGCCATCTGCACTGTAGATGTATATTATTTAGTTACACGTATAACACACATGGGTATATGGCTGTACTTGGTTATGTAAAAACATGTCAACTCAGATAATTTGCAATGAGAAAAATTGATCAGCCAACAGAAAGCATAAAATTCCTTTAACTGATGTTTCCATTTGGTTACACAAGGAGTTTGTGTCCTCATTTTTATCAAACTCTTCCTGTAAATAGAGGTAGACTTTTAGTCAACTGTCCACCAGAGAGAATCTGATTTGAAATGATTTCCTGTTCAGAACCAGAACGTATAAGCGACAGGGCAAATAAGGTGCTTTCGGTACCCTATAATATTCCAAAGGTAAAATTGAGGGTCCATTTGGTAAAGAAAATCTTGAGAAATGCGCCTTAAGCTTTTCTAAAGCTCTGTAGATACTGAAGAGCCTGTACCACTGGCAAGTTGTGTAATATATCGTCCTGCTGTGTATCCATTCCAAAACATAACAAGAAGGGATCCACCTGCACCACTCAATATTTTTTATATTTCACTTCCTCCCAACTTTCCTCTGTACCTGGAGATCAATACGACTTAAGAAACACTCCACTTACTTCACGTTGCTCAGAGATTTCAGTTGGATTTTCTTGCGTAGTAGGAAAAAATAAGAATTAAAGTAAAAGTGGAAGCTAGATGTTGGAAAAACACTATAGTAAATAGCATTGAATCATTTATGGAATAAAATAAGAGAAATTCTAAAGTTTTCGTCTGGGGTATACACCACCAGTGTCTTCAGAGAGTACACAGATTATAGGTACAGAGGGTCAGGCGTGATATTAAAACCGACTGTTTTTTACAGCTCCATAATTTTCTTGCAACTTGGGTTTTTACGCTCCAATCTTCACCACTCGATAACCCAACTTCTCTTCTAGTAATTACAATCCAACTTGGCATTCACAGTTGCATCTTTGGTAATGAAATAACACAATTGCGCATGGCAATCCAAAAAAGCTAGTTATCAAACTTTTTTTCAGTTAATGATTTGGTAGTAGAAGACAATACGTTTCATAAAGTCTCGGTATACGGCAGTTTGTGCACAACTAGTTGGCGCTCATAGTGGTGCTAAGTATTTTAGTCAACATCCTTCGGTCTATTTTTAATTTTCAAGAAACCATGTCTCACATTACCCTGTTTGGAAACTATTTTTGCGGTGGCACTAGTTCCAACGTTAATTTCGTCGACACAGCTATTGTGTGATGGCCAATATTTTGTACAACTAAAGAAATATGTTCAACAAACAAAATTGGAAAGTTTCGTTACATAATAATTAGTCCAAAAAATTCCACAGACAATCAAAAACTGTTTTAATATCGCGCCTGACCCTCTGTATAATAAAGTAAACAGTCACTCAGTGAAATGGTATTACTACTAACAGCATTCTTGTAAGAAAAATAAATGGAACGAGTATGCATAATACGTTACACATCCATATTACACAGATCGAAATAAAAGGGAAAGCGGTGAAAGCAAAGAAAGTTCTTGTAACAAAATAATATGGTAAAGTGTAGCTGGAGCAGTAACCTCTTCTTTCTCTCTCTCTTATTTTTTGCTTTCAACTTACTTCCTTTTTTCTTCATCTTCTTTATTTCCCCATTTTACTTGATATGTGATCCGTTATTGCCTTCCCTGTATGGTGATCATATATACACAATCGAAAGTATACATGTCTATGCTTTTCTTGGAAAACATTGAGAGCACCAGGATACGATCAACATTCACTTAAACTGATGGATTACAGAGAAGAAAAATCGGCTGCAGGAAGCATATTTTTTACTTCTGACATTACAGTTTTGTTTAAAAAATTGAAGTTTCAGGACTTTTATAATGTTCCTAGTCGTACTTTAATAGTGCATAAACACTTTACTAGTACAGGCAAGAAAAAAGTTATCCGCTACACAAACAAAAATTCTCGGTATTTCTGCAGCAACTTGAAGTGTCAGAGTGGCAGATGGTTTTACAATAAAGCTGTTGCTCCACGAAATAAAAAAAATTCTTGAAGTTGTTTAAAAGGATACAAGACACATAACGTGTGGGCGTAGGCGTTGGCTTAAAGTTTATTTCCATTTCTGAAGAGTAAGCACTCAACGGACTTTTTGCCATATAGTCTCATTATCTGTGTCACAAACCAGTTATTTATTTTATAATTGCCATAAGTTTACGACACTTTATTTGGACATTATGATATTGTACATTCTTCCAGTTGTTTCGTCATCAAAACCTATTATCTAGATTATTAATCTGAACTACTCCCATTTATAGCTACTTAAATAGATGGTTGTGCGCCTTGAAACCCTAGGATGCTCATTCGTCTTCGCATGATTTTATTTGAAAAGGAAGTCAAACGATCAATTCAGTAATGTACTTTTCTAGTTTTCCCTTCTTAATGTAAAGTGAAAAATACTATCTCGCAATGAATATACAGCATGAAATGAATATAATATGTTTAATATGAAATTCGAAAGTAGAACAGTATAGTTGGTGCAATGAGATTTTGGTAGATTAAGCAATATCCAAAAATTAAAAAAAAACTGCTGCACAGATAATTCAAAGTTTACAATAGAAACGCAGTTACACATATTACAGCTAGCAAACATAAGGATAACGACTTTACGCACATTGCTTAACGTTCATACGAAAGTTGGTAAGTACGAAAGTAGAAGAAACTTTTATCTTCCTTCCGTTCAAGCTTCCCTTTTTCTCGCACTCTCCGGACTCTTTCGGTGCTTTCCCTGTTGCCTTTTCTTTTTTACTTCAGACACTCTCATTTAGGCACTTGAAAATACAAAAAGTGAGCAGTTGCTTTACTTTACTTGCTTTCTCCCACTGATTCTATCTGTATATCAACTCCAAAATTGTTTTGAATGTAATTACCTAAGCAGTTTGAATGTCCGTCCGCATTATAAACAAAGCACACTTCTGAAACAGTCACAATCATAAAAAGTAGAAACTTTTGCAATATATATTAAGTGATAGTTTAAAGTGGTATTTTATGAGAGATTTTCTTGTTTGCATTTGGTATCCACGCATGAACCCGTAATAATTTCTGGCAGAAAATGTCAAATTTCATAAGCCTTTAACCACTTTGTGCATATTTATATTATAGTCCTGACTCCCAAAATAAAACGTGCAGACAAATATCCATAAAAAGCAATGCATAATATGAAATCATTTCCTTTGATTTCCTCTATCCAACTTACAGATAATAGGTTTAATCACTGAAGGGTTCTACATGTGTAAAATGATATCAAAATGTGGTTGCATCATATAAGTAATGTATATGGCAGATACAGTTCTTTTGTAACCCCATGCACATCGTAAACTTAATGCGTAAATGGTAAGAATTTTTGTTCCACATAAATGTATAAAATACTCATTTCATTTTCTACCAAAACAAAATGAAACCCACGCTGAGGAGTGCATCCAGACAGACAAACGTAAATTCCAGCTTTATATATTATTTCCGTGCAGTCAATCCCACCATATTGCTACACTACATAATGCATAACAGTACACACTGACAGGGCAAAAATAATATATGTGTTTCTTATAAACACAAAAAACCAACAAGAGAAGAGTCGTAACGAAATAAGAAGAGAAGAAAAAAATTTAAAAGGGAAACGCAAGGGAGGAGAAAATTTAATTTTCTTGAGACAACGAAAAGGGATCAATACGCTCTTTTACAAGTTTCTGTTCTCTTTCGTTTTCCTTCACTTCTTCCCTCTTGTAATGTTATACTTTACTGCTTTTACATTGCGTCCCATGTATATAGCAAATACCTATGTTCGCAAAGTTTTAACCAGTACATTATTATATTGTGTCTTTAAAATAATATGTCGCCTATCGTCATTCTCTTGATACACAGACAATGCCTACCAACGTACATACGACTTTTTTGCTTTTATAGTTACATTACATGAGATAGTTAAAAACCACCCGAGTTCGCTTTATGGTCGAAGTCAGTGTGGCTGAGCTAAAAAAACTTGTATGCACAATCCTTCATCCACATGGGTGATTGCGAATATAAGTTATATAGGTTTAAACAATCCAGTATCATGTATTTTTGTACACATTTTTGCGCTATCTTATATACCTACTGCTATATATACTATATGGTTCAACTTTTAGCTTGTCTCTGTGCTTTAGTCACTCCGTATAACTGCTCAAGTCAGGGTAATATTAGAAGAGAAAAAGGCAAAAAGGGAAGTAGGAAGAAAAGTCTGTATTTCTTTACATTTTTTATAAGATTCGTTATGGGCTTTGCTGTTGCTGCTGTTACTTCTATGCTCCTTAGTCACTTTTTCTCTTTTGAGAGAGATCCAAAAGTGTCAGCCAGAGGGTAACAAAGTTGCCACAGCGTATAGGCATCTATAAATTCGTACAAACATTCAACCGTTGAGAACAGCCTATACTTTTGTATTTATAAATATAAGAATCCACACGGTGTTATGTCATCTATCTACTTATCATTATAAAACATCTATTTTTCAACATGTACATCTATAGCACGTCATAGGAGAAATAAGTGGTGTGAAGATAGAGAGAAAAGAGAAAATAATAAAACATGTACATATATAATATAATGTAGAAAAAGTTTAAAACTTTTCCCTCGCTGGCATCATCGCATGGCAGCGAGGCTTTACTGGTAAAATGGCAAAAGTAGTAAGTAGTTTTTTTGGACTACGACCATATCACATTCACACAACTCCATAGGGGTTCCCCCTTATTATGCATCGGGTATAGAATGTGGACCACGTCGACAAGCACCACCACCGCTATCAAAGAAAGTAAGTAAAATGTAATGTAGTTGTACACAAAAACTGCGCTTTTATTTATATAAGTTAAAATGGAACAGTGGAAAAGGATGTCTTCGACGGAGAGGATGATGATATATACCCGACATCCGCCCACCTACCTACCCGTTTTCTTTTCCGTGTTGTTGGAGACAGAAATGAGTAGATAGATAAGTACATAGTTTCATGGTATATATATATACATATATACTGTAGCGGAATATCGTGTCATTTCCTCATCACCTTTCTTCCGTCTATTCTCGATGAAATAGGTGATACTGGAAAAGATGAAAAAAATTAGCATGTGAAACAACGTAGAGAACTGCTATAAATTCCATTGGCTTGAGTGTTGATATTTTTACGGTCAAGTTTGTGGTTGAGTTTACATTGCTAGTTTTCCCAACATCAACACGCTTGTTCATGTCAATGTACCAGCTCATTTGGAGTTTCCACTTTTAAAACCCATTTCACTGGAAGTAAAGCACAAGGGGAGAGGAGTGTACGCAAAATTAAGCGCTACACCAGAAAGATAATTTTACTCTCTGTTTGTGTTTGAAAAGTAGTTTTCTCTGAGTTTTGCAGTAAACACTTTTGTAGTTTCCTATATGAACATTTAAGGCTTTATATTGAGAAAGGGCTATAAATCTTGTTTCGCGCTAAATAAGAGTCAAGCATACAGAAAACTTCTCAATTAGTGGGCACAGTACTATTGTTGTATTGTTTTGTATACATAAAGCAACTCGTTGAGGCAGAAATCACTCAATTACAATTATTATGTTACATATTATTTGAGTGTGTTTATTTTCATTTTCAACACTGCTTACGTCTCCTTATAGGTCTATATACTTGGTGATGAAAGAAATGGGAAAATATAATGTATTCTTTATCCAACAATAAAATTATTTTTAGAATTAACTTTTTTGTTTTATTCTATTTTTAGAAAGTAATTGAACTTTTTTAAACGTTTAAGTATTATATATATATATATATATTGTCTGTCTTATCGCACGAGTGGCTCTTCACAAGTAATGTTAGTGTGATGCGCACAATACAAGTTAATTTTCCAAAAAAATATTCAAGTCCACTTTTCATTATGACTAATATTGTGATATTGAGCATTAAGTTGTGAAAGCCTCCTGATGATAGGATAAAGTGCAATTAATACGACATAATAATGTACGATAATTACTATACTACTTTACTTTCGAATAACAAAAGGACAATATTGATTTAAGCGCTGTAATCCAAACCAAGGAATGAATAGTAGTGCAGCAAGTATGTAATTTTATAAAGAAAAGCCATTGTCGCTTTTATCTCTTTTATACTTTCACGACATTATAATACATAAATGGACGCTAAGTGTTTTGTACATATTTTAGATGGGATTATGTTCAATGTTGTCAGCCAAAACACTTTCACTTTTATCAATTTTAACATAATTAAATATATGTATTACACGCGGTTTTGTATCCAAAGTATGACATTAAAACAGTGTGAATGAATATCGATATCGGCCGCTGAGTTTCATGACCATGACCGTTGATGTTACTGTAACTGCATTACATGTTGCTTCATCATCGTTCATTTCTCAATATCCTATCATCTTGCACTTAGAGTCTCTGAGCAGGAAGTTTTTGATGGGTCCAACGAGCGCACTTTAATGCGTGAAATAGGCAGTGTCTCATAAAATATGAACATATATGGGCTTGTGATACCCTGCCCAGACACAAATAGCTAATAATATTACACATAATATGCACGACATGTTGTGTAGTTCCACCACCACCACCAACACCAACTAACCAACATTTTATGACCCTACAATATAATGTGCTGTACGTATTCTTTACACGGAGTCTGTTATTGGGCGGACTGGTTGGTGTGTCTAATAGTAGCTAGTACAGTTGAGTGGTACTAACAAAATTGGCGACCATAAGCTGAAGGTTCAAGTTGATGTACATACACTTCAGTTGGTTTTGTAGGCATCGGCCATAGTTGTGGGATCAACTAGGAGACCAATATTAAGCCTTCTTGTTATGTGGTAATTTCTTGTAGCCTATAGGTAGGAGGCATAAATAAATGAAAACAAAAAGTTTATTCTCTCCTTGGATGAATACAAAGTTTAGAAACACACTTAACTACACACAGAGGCATATACACTACATGTGTTCAATTGCTACAAGAATTTAGTTGAAATTCACCATGAAAATTCTCCGAAGTAAAACATTTTAAAAATTAGCTTTTGCAATGAAAAACACGGATATGCTTTCTCTCCCTCTCGTCATCACCATTCAGTACCAACCAGAACACATTTGTTCTATAAATTGACCCTCAACCTTTTCCTTCTACTTATCTGTGTGTTTGGAGAATTTATTCCTTTTATTTGTTTTAAAAACATGAGCACCCACTAGCGCCACAGCCACCAGAAGCAGACCGCCTGTGTATTTCAAAGAGAGTACGTAGTACGTGTGTTACTCCAAAATCACCATTTTCAACATCGTCATCATAATACATTATTTATTTTCTGCATTCAATGATTTCCTTTTGTTTTCTTACATTTCCGTCCTTTGATTTCTTTCGTGTTTCCAACTCCTGCAATAAACTGATGATGCCATTAACTTATATTATGGAATGGGGTACTACTACAGTAGAGACAGATCGAGAGAGGGAGAAAGAGCAAGGATGAAGAAACGGTAGCCGAAAATTTGTGTGTGAATAACTACAAAACGTATGAAAAAGAGGAGGAAAAGTTCTACTGTTTCCCATCCCATTGAACAATTTTATGCTATTTACTATGCCATTCAAGACTGTAAATGTATTGTATAATTGGCTATGTGGAGAAAAACGATTTTATAATTGGGCCATATGCATTTCACGTGGTAATGGATGGATCTCTAGAGAGGAAATGGTATAAAAGTAGTAGTTGCGCGTATCGCGATCATGATGCTCGTCCGTCCTCCTGTGTTGTTCTAAAATTGGTGGCGGTAGCGGTGTAGCCCACTAAAGTAGTAGATGATAATATAATAATAATTGTGGAAACATTGTTGAATATATACGCTTTGAAAACTATGCACTTATACCTATATACGTATTCAGATCGTGGGGATATAATGACATACACTTTTGCATAGAAAGTGGCACTAGATCTCTTGGCGTTGTACGGGACCATAAACTCGTACAAATGTGCTTGTCTGTATTTTCCTTTCATTTTCTCCATCACGTACTCCTGAGTTCAAACTCTGAAATTAGTCCTTTGGCACTATCGGTATAAAGTATACAACCAACCTCATATCGCTCACAACAGCAGCCATATCAACTCGATTGGATGTTAACTACGTTGCTCACATCGCACAAGTTCTACCAGTTGTGCATGTACTGATGTGATGAGATGATGGTGCCGCTGCTGAGTTTTTCGGGAAGGAAATGGCAAAAGCTAACATGTCGTTTCATTATAAAATCAAACCATTGACGCCGTATACAATATACAATATGAACGAAGAACCTTACATTTAACAGCATATGTATAAAAATATCTTTTTTTCTGGAAATTATTTAGTACTAAAAGAGATGAAAGATGCCGTATACAATATACAATATGAACGAAGAACCTTACATTTAACAGCATATGTATAAAAATATCTTTTTTTCTGGAAATTATTTAGTACTAAAAGAGATGAAATTTTTTATCTTTTTTCTCCAAGTTGCAATATCGACATTACTTTCATATTCATCATCGATATCATCGTCAACTTGCGATCAGCAGTTCATGGACTTGCATATGTATGGGAAAAGAATGGGAGAGCCAGGATGTGTGTGACTGTGACTCTTGGCACAGTTGCCAAATGACTGATCAATAAGGCCATCCAAATTCTAATCGTGACGCTACATACACGAATTTCCTTTACTTGGACACGAAGTGATAGAAATCGATCTTATCATCATACTTGAGCAACGGTCGTAGTCGTAAATGGGTATTTGGGTACCAAACAGACCCACATTGTCTTGCATGCTTTGGGTCTTTGTACTTCGTCGTGTCGTGGTTTTATCCGATTTTCGACTTTTTCGGGCCTTTGAAGTTTTGACACTGAAATCGTAAAACGCATATTTTTGGGAAGTTTTAAGCCTAATAATAGTAAGTGCCAGTCGTTGATAAGCAGTGCTGTGTAATAAATTACATCTACTTTTTAGTAGATGTAATCTACCAAAAATTGGACACAAAAACAACTTGATCACATATATAGCTATGTACATCATAAAAATCGTTGGTATTAATGATTAGAAGAATTTCCAAATTATTCTTTAGGAAATTCCTTACCCATCGGTCCCAATTATCCCTTTCGATGAACAATAATCAATAACCAAAGGCATATTTGTGAAATAGAACGAACTACAAAGGTGGTATAGCAGAAAATTTGTGAAAGCATCCCAGAACATGCCATAAACATGGCCTAATCAAATTAAGCCGAATACTATATTTTCTTTAATATCGTCTATTTTTACTCATTTACTTCTTAAAGATGATTTTAGCTCCCAAGCAACATCTTATTTCATTTACGTACTCGGTTTCATGTTGTTACCCTGTTCTGATCCCATGCCTTTGGTAACAAAGCAACTTAAAAACATCCGGGAACGACAGATGAAAATGCGCTTACGCCGTCAAGAAAAAAATTCCGAGAACTACTTACGGGAAAATAATCCTTCATAAATGAAAACTAAGAAGCATTACATTACCCTTACAGAAAGACACAGTGGAAGGGTTGCGTTTTATGTGTACGAAAAGCCTTATTTAGACATGTTTTCCAACAGACACTCAAATTAATCTTTCACGAGTATTCACAAACTTCTGTATTATGATTATGCGTCTTATAATGTAAAAATTGTTTATATATTTACATTTGTTCAATAAAATATATATCTGTATTTTTCAAAAACTATGCTGCTGTCTACTTTCATTCACGCAAGTATGATACCCAGTACGGACAGGTAAACGAAACGCAAATCCGTAATGAAAACATATCATGCTAGAAGCACTCGAAGGATAAGGCCAAATTAGATAGACGGTAAACAGTGGTCATAATACAGTTGCAGGAGATTGTATATATGAGGGATATGAGAACTGTATAGAAAGTGGGGAAGTAAAAGGATCCGGTAATGTGAGTGATATATGATATTATTACCATTAAGAAAGCTTAGGAAAAAAGTGCTTGTTTTGCATAGAAAATTGTGCAAAAACAAACCTAAAGTTAGATCTTCAGAAATTGCCTCAGAGAGTAGACGTGCTAAAGCTCACAAAAGCACAAGACAACTTTTTCCCATGCCAAGCCAAAGTAGTAATATGAAAACTGAAAACTTCCATCGACTTAAGAAGGAAGATACTGGGCTATTATAGGGAATAGGAATTGGATGAGTAGGAAGGGAAACAGACACAGAATGATGATATTCTGAACCATGGTCCATAATGTGAAAATAAGCAATAAGGATAAGGCAATCCGCCGTCGTCTCTGCATTCGGTGATTCTGTTACAAGGACTGCTACACGTAAAGGAACTTAACTTACTGCAGCCCTGCCCTACAAGATATTTTTTTGTCTATCGGTATCTTCTAGACTACAATGAAATTATATAGCCCGAAAACTTTAACTGTTTGTGAATGTGAAACTCTGTGTTTCTCGAGAATCATTCCTTTTCCCAACTTACATGACGGTATAAAATGTGGCATACTCCCGTTTTCATCTCATTCACAAGACACTATAATATACAAGGTAAATCTTTCGTATGATCGGCTAGTATAGTGGTTAGTCATGTATGTATGTAGTTTGTATGTTTACTCCACAACTGTGAGTGGTCAGTGCAAAGTTTAGATAGACATGGGAAAGAACTTCCTTGTCATGTTAATAAACGATGTGCCTATTCTCATGGCATGGTTGGAAGGGATGATGACTCTCATGACTGACTCTTATGTTGTGGTGCGTGGAGAGAACTTTTCCGTGGCTTTTACTTCATTTTGGTGATTGTCTTTCTTTGTGCCTTCCTTGGATACGCTGCTTGCTTTTATGCTTGTCTATCTATATGGTTCACATAAAAAAGTAGCTCGTGTATCATTCAACTCTCGTAGTAAAGGTCCTTCGATCCTTCTCTTGATATACCTATGTACTTACAGAAAACAGGACAAAGGAGAATTATATTACGTTTTATTACGGATTTATGCATTCAGTCGAAGTAGATTCGTGTTTTTGTTTTAAGAAATAAATGTGATATTATTACATGTCGTGTTATTAAAGTTGTTGTTCCATTTCCATACATGATTCCGTGTTCTTTTCTAGTTAAATTGATATACAAATAATACTTTATATGGACAATAATAAGATTTGGAAAACATATAATAACAACCTAGATACAATAATTTTAAACAACACAGGAACGAAATAGGATTTCTTCGTCTTATGATTCCGACTTTGTTTTTGTTTCGTACTTCCCCTGAAGGTCTTTTCTCAATTACATGGTATTGTGTCCTTTGTGTTATATACCCTACGCACTTAAATGAAGTGCTTGTTATTTTTCATGGGAAAATACTTGACAAAAAAATGATAGTCGTACAACTGGAAACTTGTGCGTGTTGCTTGTAAAGTTGGTTTAAAACAGTATTAAATAATCAAGAAAACAGAATCAGGTAAAAATGTATCACATAAGTTTGTGATAGATATTGGATGAAAGAAAGGGTGAATTTAGAAGAAAATAATATTAAGACGAATTGTAATGACAAATTGGAAAATAATCTCCTATTTCAGCAGTTTATTGCACATATTTACAAATACAAATGAACTTTCCGGGATTGCTATACCTTTTAGCCTTATATTATGGGGAATTTTGTATGCTAAAGAGGGACACATTATTTACTCAATATTTACGCGTGAAGCTGACCATTACACCATATTCCATGAAAGTATTATTTGGACAAGTAGTAGATAATTCGTACAACATAACGATAATATTTTCACAGAAAGGAGAAGTGGTAGAAAATGCGAAAATGTTCCAAGAGGAGGAAAGTATTATTTGGACAAGTAGTAGATAATTCGTACAACATAACGATAATATTTTCACAGAAAGGAGAAGTGGTAGAAAATGCGAAAATGTTCCAAGAGGCATGATTCAACCCAGACCAAAGCTCTCACTCACATGACTAGGTACTTTTAATAGTCGACAGTGTAAAATTTTCATGCTAAATGTTATGCTTTACTTTATCCCTATTTGTTAGAAGCAAGGGTTTTATTTTTATGATCATATAAGCAACAAACGGGGTAGAATGCAAAATGAGTGTGTTGCTTCTTCTGATAGCCTCGCCAGTATAAACTCGCCATCCATATTGTCTGTTTTATGTTACTCTGCATACATACATGCACACTACACTACTCTGTATATTATATAAGATCCGCATTGCTTTTACAACCAGCAGCAGCATAATTTCTTCAGTTGATTTTTATTCCATCCGTAGTAGTTCATGGGATGCTGCAAACGAATGTGCACGAACACACACAAAATTATAAATGGAGAAAACACATCATCATTCCTCTTTCTCTGTTGGTTATTTTCTATTTCGTTTCGTATAGGTAGGTATACTGTCTGGCTTGCCGTTGCTGCTTGTTTTGCCGTATTTCCTTTTCTTTCTTCTTCTTCTACTTTTCTCTTATTCTTGTTTCCTCACACAGGTTTTACTCCAATTTGTTTGCTCAATTCAACATCAAAGGTCTTGCTCGAACGTTTGAGCTGAAGCTGGAAGCTTTGCATCTCCTTGACTGCATGTGAAGTAGTAGTGTAGTATTCAAGTACATGTTGATGTTGTTCTCAGTAGGTTGCTTTTCATCTGACAGCGAGCTTGTGAGAAAAGGTGAAAAAATCTTGGGAGCCTATTATCCACAAATATGTGCACATTCTCTCGGGTTCTTTAAAGGTTCATTCATGTACACAAATAAATGTATGTGTATGCCACGAACAAAATAACAAGAGTTCAACAAGAGAAAGGTACAAGGAATCAACATTTTCCTGGCGCATGAAGTGGAATACAAACGAAAAATAGAAAATAGACACAAAAGGTGCTGTTTCTCTTTGTGAACTTAGAAAAATAAGGGAACGAGAATGTAAGTCCGAATTTATAAAAAACCAATACTGACTGGCGGAAAGTGAATTGATGCTAAATATCCCCGTGCCCTACAAAATATTTTTGATGGTACAAAATTTAACTACACTAACAAGGGATTTTACATTTTGTAAGTATAGTGGTACAAATGCGATGAATAGCTAGAATATTATTGTAAATGATATTCAAAAACTGAAATACTGCATGATTATTTATTTGCAAGTTCTATTATATCTTGTTTTCAGGCTTATTCATTATTATTGACAACAGAATGACACCTTTTGAAAACTTTGTTATCGTAGAGTTTTTAAATTACCGCGTTCGATGCTAATGATGTTCGAGAATAATCGTCACTTTACGACATCATGCATACCATTTAAATGTAGAATGTTAGATTGGATACCAATATTCTCACAAAAAAGGATGAAAATAATAATCTGCAACAACAAAGCATAAACACAGCATCCATTGCTAGTTAGCATATCTCTGACAATGAAAAAAATAAACTTGAACAAACATAAAAACTTTAGAAATAGGAAGCAACTCAAAGCATATTGTATTTTGCTTTCCAACAAAACATCTCCGGGAAATTTAATAGTAATTGATTTTCCAATACACGTACATAATACTATCAACTATGTATATCGTCAAAGAGCGAGCTGACATATATGGTTATAACTTATTTTTCAAAATTTCGTGAAGTCACTGGTGAGATCGGGTTTCATACTCCATTTTTCTACGATGAGGCTTCACTTTACAAGCGAAACAAACAATGAGTAATATTCTTTCCCACAAACCAACTTTCCCTGTTTTTTTTTTGTCAAACAGTTGTAGTTACACAGTCAACAAGGCAGCAACAATGCACACGTAAAACTTACTGCTTATTCTCTTTTCCTCCTTCTTTTGTGCACCACTTGTTATTACGCCAATTTCGTCTGCATATGAGGAAACGTTTCGTTTGACAAACGATCCTCTTTTCCCTTCATCTAGTTCATTCAAGCTGAAGAAATGAATTCAAGGGAAACTTCCTTCTAGGGATATGTTATGGGTATATACATGCCTACTAATACCTCACATTTTCATTCTCCTCCGTTTTTCAACAACACGCAGCAACTGCACACTGTTGCGTGGTTGAGTGACTTGAAGAATAATATGTATTATTATATGCCTGAAATACTGCTAATACAACGCAGCGTGAAAGCTCAAGTGAGTGCTGTTGTCTGTAACACTACCATAAGCTTTATAATATTTCACACATTATGTATATGAAAACATGAATGTATTGAACTTCCCACGCATAAGACGCTGCTGCGTCGCTTCCGTGAACCAACAACGTTATAAAATACGAACAAGCAAGGTACTCCATTGTCCTTATTCTATAGAACATTTTGAATGTTTATGGTGCTATATTACACGCATATTGTGATGAAACTAATATAAAGATTATAGTTGACGGCATAAGCATTTTTCTTTCTTTCTTTCACTTTTCTCCTCGTCTCCAGGAATCGGTCAAGATTGACATGAATGATATATCAAATTGAAAAATGTCTTGCTCTCACCATTAAAACTTCTTTGTCTGGTGTTGGCTCCTTTGGTTGATTTCCTTTTCCCGGTAGTTGGTTCTTTAGTCTCGTTATACATGCGAGAAGTGTTATACCCTTTCTGTGCAATCCCTTTTTCTCTTTCCTTCTACCATCCGCTGTTGAAAATATAGATCAGGGGTGTTTTGGAAAAGCCGTTTGGATACAATACAATGCCTACAAAACCACTTTCCAGATGAAATACAGAATACAGCAGGTGAACTAGCTTCTTAAATCGGATTGAACACTTTAAAGTAGGGAAGCAGTGGCGAATCTCGTTACGCTACTGACTGTGGAGCAGGAAATGGTGAAATTTGTTCACATCCATTCCATTTCCTATATTTACATTACACACGTGCGTATTATCATGTTATATACCAAAGTCCCTCTTAAGAGCCGAAAACATTACCAGCTACTACAACAAGCTGGAGAAAAATTCGATATGGTCGGTCTCTCTAAAAGCATTGCATAAAAATTTAATCATAATATGATAAATAAATTAATAAAATATGGATCAATGAAATTTTCAAGATGAGAAGAGAAGAAGATAGGAAAAACGGTTTTCATCTGTGTCTGTCTCTGACGGAATGCTTTTGTTTTCGTTTTCAATAATGGAAAAATGCAATTTTGTCAATATCAAACAGAACTAGATGAATATTTTTTGTAGAGGTGTACTATAGTTTATGACATACCTTTCACTATTAAAAATAACAGGCATCAATATCCTTGTTTTGGCTAGCTATCCTCATGATAAAATTAATATAATGCAGATAATTTATATACATAGTCTGTTCCCCATATGCCTAAACGATATGAGTGGTTTCATTGTGGCGGAAAAAATAATACAACATAAAAGCCTCAAAATGCCTTTGTACTACACACACATGACAAACCAAGAGTCTTCCTTTTTGACATGGTTTTGTTGTTGGCTCTTGTGTATTTTGTAGTGCTCTAATTCTCCTTTGTTCTCGACAGTTCTGTGTTCTACCTACACATCGTCAACATCAAAGGTACATGTTCACAAGTAAATTTATTGTATAGAGAATGTAAACTGGGCACTACGCATATACGCGCTGGAACATAGGACTATGAAACTTTCACATTTCACGAAAACACTTATCAATTTTTCACAAAAAATCTTCTGCTATCTTCAGGATAAGAATTTGTAATAATTGATTAATGATTGGTATTGTAGCCTGTAATCCCCAAAAAATGTCTTGCCGTTAACTTGAGAAATATCAACCTGGATTTTATCAATATTCATGTTTGTGTGACGTCTCTACATGTTCCTAGGATTTTGAAAACAAAATTATACACACGTTATCGATTTTACCGTGTTATTGCTTCTCTACCATTACGAAATACATACATATCGTGTATACATTATCAATTATTGCATTCGTTTACAAAATTGGCAAGCCTACCTATTATTATTATACATAAGACTTGCAAAAAATGTACATTGATTTGCCAATCCCGTCACAACATTATATAAATAATATTTTCTCTTGAACTGTATTGCAATGTCAAGAATGTTCAATGTAGTTATTAACATGGATACAACAAAATAATGGATATAAATCTAACTCGCATTCCAAGTATGAGTTGCCACACTTTCTTTCAATAATACTCATTATTATGTAACGTCAGAATATGCATATAATTGTTTATCCAACTTTACCTATACCGCGAATAAATCGGCACCGAGAAGTGCATACATATAAGACTTCGTATGCATTTCCAGTTTTTCTGGCGAGTTATCGGCTGGTTAGACATACTCTCTTACATTTACTGTCAATACTGTCACTGAGAATAAACTCATGATACTTCTTTGTACCAAAGATTAAGAAATACTATAGCAACAACTTAACTATAACAATTTTTCCACGTTACACGAATGGGGGAATCAATGACACTAAAGCCCAAAAAGGAATTACTCAATTTGTCCCAGAATTTGCTCAAACTAATGTCTACTAATTACTCTACTAATTATGCGTTCCAAAAATATAAAGATGCTATTTGTTGTTGTCAGCATATTCTGAAAAGATTGCACTTTCACTGACAATTATTGCTTTTGTAAAAAATTCCGAAATGTAAATGTATAACCTGAAGCCAGACGGCAATAAATTAATTGCGATTACGCGGCAATAGACAAAAGTGTTTACGGTCTGTGCACTAGCGACATTTTTGCATAGCATATTATTACAAATGTTTAAAAACATAAATTCCTCGTTACTACTTGGTAAGGACATTTTGTTGTGAACGTTTGCATATACCACCAACCTGCCAGTTTATAGACATGCTAACTTATGCACCACTTATAGCATTGTCTACAAGTATCTACGGAAAATATATGGAAGAAAAATGCATGAGTAGGAAAAGTTGTATAAAGTCACTATAAAAACATTGAGAAAATTTCTTCCTGGGTACAAGTGTTTTATTCGGTATAGTTGTTTTGTCCATTCATCTATACAATGCCGCGCATTTGTATGAATGTAGATGCAATAATGTATATACAAAGGGTTATCATTTTAAAATGTCTTTGAAGGAACAAAGGATTTAAGTAGAGAGGAGAATTCTCTTCTCAGCAAAGATCACGTATCCTATACTTTGTTGAAGCTTTGTAATATGTTGTACTTACGTGAATAGTGTAAATACGTAGGATATATGTATATATTTTTTCTAACTGTATAAGTGTGTCTGTAGTAGTCAGCAGCTTGTGCACAACAGCCAGCTTTTGGTCGTTTATTTCCTGTCATGTGTTTTTTTCGTTTTTGGTGTGTGTTGACACTTTGAAAGAAAGCAACTCCTGAGGGAATGCTCTCTAGAATTGAGAGAAAGATACTGTTCCTTTAAAGTGGTAATTTGTCTGAGAACTAAAACTACTACATATTATATGTATATGTACACAACACAGCACGAGAATGTGAGACGTTGTTGTTTACATAGTCCCATGAATATGCAAACAGTTCTTAGGTACACTTTTTTTGCTTTTTTATCGTACAAAAATACAGTAAGAAATACAGGGTTTTGTCACGGATAAACCTACAAATCTAGTAGTCACCAGGTAGTGCAGCGTGCAACTATTGAAGAGCCCTTGAGTGTATACATATACTTTCAGATACATTTGTATTTTCACGATATATGTACATAACATGCATATTATATGATTGTAAGTTTTTTTCTTTAAAGAGTAGCAACATCTTCCGTGTGTGCATCTACACTTTTCATCAAAAGTGTGTGTGTGTTTGATGTACGATCTTTTACCTTGTCCTCATTCCTCTTTTCATGCTTTCAACTTATTGCAACTTACAGATTAATAGTTTTAGAGAACAAGGCTATTTCTCTCTTGCACATATTCCAATTGTTTCTTCATTCTTCTGCATGTGGTTCTAGCGACATGGCGTGTAAGAAGGAAGAAAAAAGATATAATAGTTACTTTTGTGTACACCAAAAGTAAACTATAATACCAGCGATGACAGTAACAATAATATTTCCCCTTTGGTAATATAGTCTCTGACGAAACAAAAAAAGATTCTTTTCGAGAAAAGTTTTAAAGAAGGGGACAAGGCATAATCAAAAGATTCTTACGCTCTTGTGATATAATATTAAAGCGACAATCACGAAGCGTATTTTTTCTATTTTCCTTTTACAACATCTTCAGCGTACAATGGGGACAAAAAACTTTTTCTAGCCAAATATTGTGAAAGAAAAATCAAACAAAAGGATTTTTCACTGTAAAGCGAAAACGCACCAAGCACACTACCACTACTACTTTTACCATTACAACTTTCACCAAGCTAAACAGAAGGGACAGGTCAGCTAGTTTACATAAAAGGAGACCAATAAACTTTCCTGAGACAGTAAAGAAGAAAGTAAAAGGTACAGACTGTATATCCTGGGGAAACCGCTATGTGTATACTTTGCATATCTTAACGATTTCTTTAGTGTGTATCTTTTAGGGGCGAAAACTTTCTTTTCTATTTTATTTTTGTCGAGGAGATAGAAGAAAAATAAACTTTTCTTCATGGCTTTCTACACTTTAAAACTTTTTTACCTGTTAAAAAAGATGACGGCCTGGTTGTAGGTAGATATCGTGGCAAAGGCGATGGTGTCACCATCAATAGAAAATTCCTTTTGCCATGTAACAGTCTCATGCTTGGAGGTTGCATGTCTACACGTTAATAAGTATATATATGCTTACGAAAAAAATAATAAGCTTTGAGAGATCGAAATAGGAAAGTAGCTAAAAAGGTTAACTAACTAAATTATAGAGAAGAATAGTAGCATGGGCGTAGTAACTGATTACATGTAAATCAAGAAAGCATTTACAATTAGTTTAATCGTATTGCAATTGGAGACAATAAAGAATTGTATTATCTATACTGCATTAGATTTCCAAAATGTTAATGCATTTATGGGACGACAAAGGAATGACGATCTTCAATCCTATTTTCAAAAAAAAAAAATTATCGCGAACTTCAAAAAATTTTCCTAAATATACATTATTAGACAATTCTTTCCTACAGATGGACAAACATACTTATCGTATAAAGAAACTTACATCGTTTCATTTAATAAGCTTTACATCTCATTATAGAAGCGAGAATATGGCAAAACTTTCATCGCATTATGGTTATAACTAAAAGGCTTATGTTCTGTTGTCTGTTAAAGCTTAGGGCTGCTGGGATAACTTGTGATTTAAAGCATACTAGTGTATGGATTCCCACGACTGTACTATATACGCTGTAAAAATTATGAACTTCATTGTACACAAGTAGTATATAATTTGTACGCTTGTCCAAAATCTATGCATGCAAATAAGAATAGATCAAAGATTAAAAGCTGGCCAAAACACAAAATATAATACAAGTATAAAGAGGATGTACCTATTTACTTCTACTATAGTATTATATGAGATTTTGCCATTAGCCAGTTAGTTATGTGGACATTTTATATAACTTGTTTGTACCTAGATTGATATCGTGAGGTTTTCATCATACGTGAAAGTCTCTTGCTTTCACTATACTCACTTACGCGAGAAAGGTAAAGAGAGAAAGAGAAGGTTATGTGAATAAGAGTGTGTATGGGAAGCGAGAGAAAAAAGAGTTTGTTTTATATTGCATGAAAGGGGACAAGAAAAAAGAACTTTTTTCTGTCAACTCACTCTGCCTTTCACTTTGCTCCTAGCTTACTCACTCATTCAACCTCTCTTTTTCCATCCATCTATACATCCCTCTTGTTACTCTTTTCTGTCTCCCTCTCTTTTACTCTTATCTTGTTCCATTATATCAAATTGCAGTTTGTGGAACAGGGCAGCTGTCACAATGACAGCTGCCTGCCTGAGAGCCAGAGCTCCAATTCTCTGATCTCAGTCTCAGTTTCAACATCGGATGAGCCCTGAAAGTGGAATGAACAGAGGAGACAAACTCGCGCAGATAGAAAGAGTCCGTGTGTGCTTGTATGCAATGTGTAATATGGGCTTTCCTTGTTTGCTTCCTCAAATGGAATGTACATACGGGAATAAAGGGATGCTATAATACCGTTACACTTTGTGCTGCTAGCATAACAAATAAATTAGGTAGCTCATATGTATCCATCTTTTTATACGGGAACATTTTCCCAAAAATGGGATGCTGGTTGATTGAAGTTGATGGTTTGTGAGTTTGTTTAGTTGGTGGAAGTTGAAGTCTTTCTAGAATACTTCTTTGTATGCAAAGTATCTCTACACTACGTATAGCGAGTAGTGTTCACATTTATGTATACAAGACATCAAAATTAACCAAAAGTATGAAATCGTTCACGGGATTTGTTTCATGCAATTATGTGCTTTGTGTTATCTTTGTATAAACAATGCCCTGCAGTCATAAGGGCTTTTGAATGAAAAGATTACTGTTACTTGCCATAAATGCCATGTCCAAATGACATTGTCAGTTAATGTGGTGCAAAATTCGGTGCCATTGTATTCATTAAAATATTAACGACATTGCTAGATTAGCGTGTGATGTTTCCTACCAGAGTAAAACTTACTTATACGTTCACATTTTACTACTTTCTGTACGTTAGAAAACGACCGGTTCAATCGCTGCTAATAACAATAATAAACTATTTTTTACGTATACTAGAAATTAAAGCATAAAACCACTGATTACTCAGACTTTTTGCTTTACGACAGGCTATAAAACGTCATTCTAGTTTTCCATCATTAAATATTGAAAGAACGCGTGGACAATTTTCTATTTTGTGGTTTGGTATCGACTAAACCTCACAAATGACAAACCAGTAGCAGCGAACTTGTGTTTAAATGTCTGGAGACTTTCTCTTTGCGTTATAGAATTGCATTCAAGCAAGCCCAGCTATGTTGGAATTCTATGATATTTTCCACATTCCCAAGAACATTCCACGTCAACCGTGACCGAGTTCCGAGGATTTTTCCTTTTTTCGATGTGAAGATGCTTTCAAGAATAGGGGAATATTGTGAAGAGGATACTACGAAATAGGATGAGATGAGAATAAATAGTATAAAAAGAAAAAAATGTTGTCCTCTCCTTATCTTTCCTCCTTCTACACTTCTTATACATAACATTTACTAACACGGCTCCACTTTTAACTTTTATATATAAAATTGTAATACTATATAGAAACAGTGTTGTATGTATTTATGCGGATTATTGTAAGGATGAAAAGAAGGAAGTGAGAGAGAGGAATCTTTTGAATGAAGGACAGTGACTGGTTCCAGGCGAGTCAACGAAAAATCTCGAAGTTAATGCCGATGTCTGAATATGTACATGTGCACATGAAAAAGAACGAGATGAAATGAAACCAAAACGACATTCTATAACCTAATATCCCCTCTCAATGAAATGTGTCGAAATTAGAAGTTTTGGGTTAGCTTAGCACTCCTATTCAACTCCATATCGTATCACTATACTGGTATGTTTTATTTATCTAGTGCCACAAATAAGAGAGCATTTTATGTTCTAAAGTTTTCTTGCTGTTTGTAAGTATTCACTGAAATATGCTTATACATTGCTTAATATTCTTACGCTAAGGCCTTTTTTGTTTGAAGTCTCCTTTATTCACGGCCTGACACTCAAGATGATGGTATGACATTTCAAATGAAAGTTTTTTCCACAAACATGTTGGAAAACGCTAAAATGTATTTGTCGTTGTGTTATCATATATTTATTCAAGTTTAGGGTTTCCAACACAGAACAATGTGATGCAAGTACTGCGATGTTATATAAGAAAGAAGAAATTCAAAAAAATAAAAAAATTAATAGTGGACTCATGTGAACCATAAATCATTACGAAACAGGAAATTACTTCACACCACCATCAAACATCCCACTTCCTCTAGAAGTGGTAGAAGCTCCTGTTGAATTTATTTGTTCTGGGCACCACGTAAATATGTACCTTTTCATACCCTGTCAGTGCAGGACAATGATACAAGGAAGTGAAGAATGTTCAAACCTCATCTCACTTTATTGTTAGCATAATCTATGGGCGTGTGCAGTATTTACACAGTTTGCGTGAAAAAGATTTCACAATAGAAGCAAGTTAAGAAATTCAAGTGGTTGAAGTTGACGGTGATGACGAAGACGGAGACAAGCATTATATACTTTAGTAGTAGAACTATTGTTGAGCTTAGCAAACAATTTTGAATGGGATGTAAATAAATGCGTTGTGTGATGCTTTCTCTTATCATTACAACTAGCATGTATTCCTTTGGATATATACAGATGTAGATTTTCCTCCTTTTTCGTCCAAAGACTTTTTCGTCAGCTGCTTTTCTTCCATATATACTGGCTATGCTGCTATGAGCGAGGCTTAATTACCAGAGAAAATTTCATTTGCATTTAATTAATTTACTAGGACAGAGCACGATTGCACATGGCGCTAGTACACTTCTTGTTGCTACTGCTCTACTGCTGTTTTCGGCTGAAAAAGAAAATCCCCGGAAGTTTTGTAGACTTTTAGGAATTTATTGCACCTTTGCATGCACTCATATAACCGTACACTTTTTCTCAACTCCCATATGAAAGGAATAGAAGGATTACGCAACCTGCTATACTCATCATCACAATGAGAACTTTCATGAACATTAAAAGGGAAATGAAAGAAGAAAAACGTGTGCTCATATTCATACAAAAAATGTTCATCTGAAAGTAAACTAAAGCAATGCTCTGCTATGTGTAGTAGTAATAAGATTATAAAGGTTCCTGGCCAAGTACCGAATGCAACAAACGCTATGAAAAGATAAAAGAAGGTACTATTTCAGTCGTGGGAACCTATTCACAAGTTGATCTTTTCACATTTACACACGTACATTAGCTACGTGGGCTGCTATTGATGATGACGCTGGTCACACAGCACTAATACCAAGCTAGCTCCTCTACTTACTACGGGACTTTTGCTTTTCTAAAGTGAAAAAAGAAACGGCGGCTACCATAGTTTTTCTCTAGCAAAATCGTCTGAAAAGGGAGCGAGTTGAGTGGTAGTAGTAGGTGGTTGAGAAGAACCACACGTATATGCCGTTCCTCTTACTTCCCTTATATTCATTTTTCTTCTGGAGCAGCGTCTTCTGGTTTGTATGGAGGTCGCTACCGTTGAAATAAGTAGATACTTTAATACCTTACACATACTGCCCTTTGAAGCAAACGGTCTTTTCTACTTCCTTCCTCTCTGCTGCAACACTCGTCACTTCTCACGTTGCCTTTCTCTTCATTTCTTCGTCTTTCTGGTCCCACAATCAGGAAAAACCGAGCCGCCTGCCATGCCGCTCTCTTTTTCTCAGGCATACATGCATACATGGACTCAGATGAACACATAAACATGGTAAACATTACATACACATACACGTACGTATCATTTCTAGAAAAAAACGGTCCCTACTTCTATCACTAGTGCCGCCGCCACTGTCGTTATGATTGTATTGTTGTAACGTGCTGGTTCCTAAAATGTAGCCTGGCAGGTTTGGGTTTCATTATTCCAAGTGAAATTTAGAACTCACCAGAGACAACAAGAGTCGACTACTACTGCTCTCCAGAGTTCCATGATCCTCGTTGAGTTTCATTGAAGTTGTGTTTGTATGAGTTTGTGTTGCGCGGGTCGTACTACATTGTAGGTACTTTTGGATAAAAAACGTATATTTTCTACGTTTCTACCACGCCATGGATATTATCTATCCCTTTACACTTTACAGTTTCCCTACTTTCTCTCCTAGAAAGTTTTGTAAACTATGCCCAGCCTTTTTGTGTAAGATGTTGATCATCATATTGCCCCATCCAACCTATGCTGATGCTACTGCCGCCTCTGAGCTCATTTCCTTTAAAGTTTGCTTGTAGAGAATTTCCGCTTCCTTTTTTATGCCCGTTATATAATATTATATCTAGTATTACATGATTTTACACATAATAATAAGCTCTTGTTGAAAGTGCATGCTACATGAGGATGTGCTATATTGCCAGTTAGCAATCCTCGTAACACGAGAACTGTCGTAATAATATTGTTTTGCTTTCTCGCTTTGTTCACTGACAGTACGAATATAAGAATATATACTATTTGGGGATTCGAAAAGTACGTACGTACGCAAAACATGGACATGTCCAATCGTAAAATTATCCTGTGAGCGCCTATTTATTCTGCTTGTTTAGTTAACTAGCTCCGCGGCTTTCATGAAAATGAAATGAATCGAAAGCTACCCTTTCAAAATAACTACTGAATATAGGCATCCTAGTTAGGAATAAACTTAGGGGAAAATTTGAATATTTTAAATTTTCAAATAGGTACATTATTTTTTTCATTTCATGCATTCTTCAGAGCATGCAAAGGTCATGCTTCTTCTACCAATAATGGTATTTGTGCCATCCTTTAAGGAATAGAAGAACTCATTTCTTTTTAATATTTCATTTCATTGATACTTTATGTTAAAAGTTGGTCCATTCGTTCAAGTACCATACTTGACATAATTACGACTTTGGCTTTCCCGAATGTTTGATTCTGTTACCTTTAACATACTTTACCCGGAAGCATATATTTGCTCTATGTAATAGCGAACGGTATTAATGACGTGTATATGAGAATAGTAAATTACTTCATTACAGATAAACACTGTTATTGAATTAAAGGAACAAAATTCTTGTCCTACGCAAGAAATTGTCCAAAAATAAAATAAATAATACCTATCCTCTTTCGGTTTTAAATAAGGGAAAGCTGTAGGCGGAATAATTATTTATCCATTTCATAAATGGTAAAATTTTCTGTCTGAATATTATTACGATTACGAGAAAGTCGAAAGTTATCAAGCAAGAAGTGGTACTTACGGACGTTTTGACATATCCTTATAGGTAGTTATCTCAATGAAACCAACTTTACTTTATCATTATCATTCCACTGAAACCAGCCAAGATGAATATTATTTCGCTGAAGAGGATTCCCTAAAGGACGTCAACCAAGATTTTCTTGGGATATGTGTATCTAGGTATAAAAATATGGAAGTTGTTTACAAACGAGAATATTACCTTGTATGGATACTGCGTACTCACTTTGCAATCAAATTATGTGATGTGATACCTGAGACATGTGTGCCCAGCGAGCAGTCTAGCCAAGAAAAGACGCTCTGTACAAAACTTTGCAACTGCTCTCTCCAGCAGTTATTCTTATTACTGTTATTATTAAACGAGGGAAAATAACAATTTTATGTTTGTGTGTCTGTGCGCGCATCATGGAACGTTATTTTCTTGTTCTTAATCTGAAATATTTCTATTGGGAAGTACGCACTCATGAGTTTAGTCACGCTTTAATGTCTTCCTTTGTGTGTGCTAAGCCCGGAAAAAAGTTGAAATGTGTACATTACCTATGGTACTCATATCGTTTAAACACGAAGACAATATTTGGGCTACGTCTCGTCTGGTCGATGGTAATGGTAGTGGAGGCTGGTGTATTACAAGAATAAAAACAAGGCAGGTGAGATTAGCCCATATAATATGGTATTTATAAGGTATCATCGTCGTGGTACGGTAGTGTGCATAGTCAAATGCTAAAATCGGTTGGGTTTGTTCCTCTAAAGAGAATATAATGAATTTTCCATCCCTCCTACTTTCTTATACATATTATATGCAAAAAAATTCAGTTTTTGCGCTAACCTATATAAGTTTTCCAGTATATTCCGAGACCATAAGCAAACATTTAGGTGCTTGTTTGTTTAAGGAATGAATATGAATATACATACTAGGAATGGTTGGGTGAAAGTAGCAGCAGGTCTGTTGTCCTCCCGAGTAAAAAATGAGGAACACAAAATAACGACAACTCAGCATACCTAAAGGTAAATAGCAAAGCAATTTGGATGCACTCAAACAAACATTCATAAAATTTTATCGACCACTACTCCTTTTACGACAACATAACGACGACAGCCACACCGTGGAAAATGGCATTTCCCCAATTTTTAGGGTTCATACTGTATGCCACGAGGGAATCTCCGTTACTACTATTTCTATTATATCTATGCATATATGCTGATTTTATGAAGCATGCAATTTTGTTAAGAAGAGAAATAAAAATTATGCCTGTGTTGTAGATGTGGGCTTGTAAAAACATGAAAAGGAAGGGCAGGTATGACAGCAGTAGCACAAATTACGTTATCGATTTGCTGGAGCAGTTTTCTTTAAAAACGGCAAGATAGAACGGAACAAGAAAGACAGGGTATTAGTTGGACGTGCTTGTTGTATCCAGCCAGCATGTTTCATCCTACGCACTACCAACCACGCATTTTCATATTTGAGACTTCGTTGGTGGTTGTGATGGTTGGCTTGGCTGTAAATAAAAATAGTTCTTTTTGCATTTTTAGATGTTGGATCAAATGTGGGCTGCGGGCTTTCATGTGTCAAATAAGCTAGAAAAGTTGATGTTCTCTGAAAAATATAAAATAATGAGCCTTTCATATGATAAGCCCCTTCCCTCTTTCCTTTGTTATTCATTAAATGAGAGAGTTAAAATAACTGACAAGTTATGACATCTTAAAGTTAGATAACTTATCACACAAATGAAGTAGGTAACTATTATGTAGGATAGTTTTTATAGCTGAATAATAGTATCGTATAACTTTATACAAAAAAATCATATATGTCAGTCGGCATCAACTGAGGTCAATTTAACATTATATAAATTATCACGGAGGAGTAGTTGAGAATTTTTACTTTCCCTTTTTACACTGTACTGCCTGTCGTTGTCCAAGATATCTCATCAGATCCATCTTTGCTCATAAAGAATTCCGTCATTTTCAGAGAAATCGATTTGATTGATATAGAGATTTCGATAAAGCTTTCAAAAGCCAATACCTTGCAAAAGTTAAGGTTAAGCCATTCGTAGGTCGATCTTGCAGTATATAATCCAAAGATATGTCAACTTAGATGGGTCAAACATATGCTGTTAATGAATTCCCACCAAATCATACCTGCCAATAGGGATGTAGCGGAATTGCAACCAATATTGACCGATAATGTTTATGAAATATTGGGGAAATGGATTTTTGGATGACATTATTGGTTGGTTGGTTGGTTGACCCACGCCGTGACTACTTTCAGTTTTAGAACCACATAATGCCTACAAAACTGACATACCTGACAGTGATCGATCTGGGAAGAACGATGTTATACTTATGATTCCTTTAATCAACGTTTAAAAACTATGGTCGAAATTTTGGTACATGAAATAGGGTATTTTTCCCTTGATTTTTCATACATAATACATATGAATAGACAATTTGGACGCATCATTGAAGAAAATCAAGTTTTTGGGAAATATTCAATCAGAGAAATTCTGACGAATGTTTACTTCTATATAAAATGTACCCCAGGTATCCTTGCTGGCCGAAATATTATTTATGTAAAGTGATGATTGGGGAAAGTAGTGAAAATCTTATTACATTGAAAAAAAGACGATGGTCTGGGTTTGTTAGCATGTATGTATATTTAAGTTACATACATTGAAGAATATCTTACATAGGTATTTCATTGAAAATGTATAAATGATGTACTTGGTGATAGTATTTACCTTACGGATGAATTGAATCGTAAATCTGTGTTTGTTGTGGTGCAACTTGTGAGTTAACATTTTACGTTCACGTTTCTAAATACTTTAATTGGAACTACTGAAAGAGTCTCAAAGGACTAAATCAAATGCTGAAATGGAAAAGGCAGCACAGCATGCATACCAACCAGCCAGCAGCAGCTCCACAATAATCTTTGTATTTGCCAAGGATTAATCAAATACATTTGCTGCTATTTCCCCATTCTCTGAAAAATGATTACACTCATACACTGACTGATTGTCTGTCTGAGAGAAAGAGAATTTACTATGTTGTTCATGTAGAGTGTTGATATACTGCTGCTGTGTGTTGGAAAGTAAAATGGAAACGGTAATGGGCTAACGAGCTTTTGTGGATGCGTACTTGTTTTATATACCTACAGACAATTGTTATTGGCTTATAAATACATACATATGTTTACATAGCATAATAATATAATATAGTGTTAAATAATTTGTTAGGAATTTGCAATAGCATTATATGTATACCTCTATATATATCTCCCTCAGATTTTCGAATTGCGTTGGAGTGGGGTAAAAATACGATGAAAACATGCATAAACGAAGAACAGGAATGTTGAGAAAGGCATGTTGTTTACCTGTGTTGGAAATTATGCTTATTGCATCATCATGATATACATACTTGTATTTTATCCATATCTTCATCTAACCTTGTATAGTATTTGAATACCGTGCAATATCGGAAGCGTGCTCGCGCGAGATAGGTACACATTGAGAGAGAGGGAATGTTTTTCTCCTGTTATCCGCCAACCCTTCCAGAAGCACTTAATTCTTTCGGAGAGAGACAGGAAACGAAATAATTTATTGAGGTTTTCGCCCGCCATACTTTCTTTCCGCATCTCCGTACTTACTCCAAAATACTATGGTGCTAGGTATACATCCAGCTAGCTAGAGCGCACTTTCATTTGAAACTAATTTAACAAGTTTTGGCTCTCTTTGGAGATTTTTATTAGGTTACTTCCAAAGGAAAGAAAATAATATGCCTACGTCTATGTTTTAAATGCGAGTATAGATGTGTTATTTAGATACTTATGTATTCCCTTTAATATTCACTAGGAGTTATAATACAAAAGACCCTGTTATGCATATACGTACCGATTTATGTGTACTGTTGTATATCTTTTCGTATTGTAATCAGATTAGATTAGATTTCTATTTATCGTGAACATGTTGCGTGAACATTCTTCGTCGCGTGTCAAAGAAAACTGAAAATCGTGTTTCTACAGGGTACTAGCTCACAACTTATACATGTAGTCTCAACTGACATTTTATCTAATTATGAAATTCACAAAAATGATAAAGCAGCAAAAATTTTATTGAAAAATAGTAGTTTGATTCCTTACATATTATGCAAAGTCACTCATTTAATCCATCTAGCTTCTGTTCAACAGTTAGCAGGATAAGTGATGTAAGATTCGTTACTCTCATTTTCAAAGCACTACTTTTTAAAAGATTTTTTTACTGTCATCTTCGTTGATAAAGCAATATGTATCGGCAAAGATATAGAGATATGCTGCTTTACATTTTAGTGGAATGATACTAGGCGCAGACCTAGGTATAATATCATTATTGTAGTGTTTGTTTTACTTTCATCGTGTTCTTCCGTTTACTCACAGTATAGAAAACGCTTGTGCTGAGCTGAACATAAGGTCCTTGGTGTTCTTTGGATGAAAATGGCACTGGCTAACCGGCAGTAGTGGGTTTTTATATTTTCATCAGCATCCTCACTAAATAATGAAACAATAATAATCGCAGGCATTTATCTAATAACTCATGTATTTTCACCAGACCCCGTACATTGTTTTATGTTTAATATCGTTTGCTAACCACTCATGATAGAGCGGTCAAGCCAAAAGCCAACTTTTTGTACGCATATGTAGGTATAGACACTCTACGTTATGGGATGTAATAATAAACAAGAATGAGTAGAAATTCCCTTTACAAGATAAATGTGCCTAGTATTCTGCCTCTATACAAACTTGTACTAGTTTTAAAACATGCAATAAGTGGATACATGTAGTAGTGTGGGTTCCTGAGAGTGAGATTGTTTAGAACGGAGTTCTTAAGTTAATCACAGTTAACAGAGATCAACAAACTTTCTGGGAAGCACGGACATACAATTCCGTTGGTCAAAGTTTACATTTTCGAATATGTATAACCTACAGACGTAAATTTATTATAAAGCATTCATTTTTAAGGTACCTAAATGTATACCCATATACATTCTTGTATTTGTCTGTACCATGCAACGTACCAGTATGTATGAGTATCTATAAAATACATTTTGGACAGGAAAGCGGAATCGTTCCATTCTTATCAGGAACGGAAACTTTAAGGGAAAATAATACATGTCATTCATTTAAAATGACGGCTTGAATTAATGCCTCTTGTGCATGGACTGAAAAGTAAGATTCTTCGCAGCATAACCGAAAAGTAGCAACAACATGACCTGATGGAAAAGTCATTCTCTCTCCTTCTCTCTCAAAGTTATAAACTAGCTTCCCTCTCTACGAAGAACGCAAGTATGATAAATGCTTTAAACCATTTAGGGTATTTTATAATATTCATGTTTCTGACGGATTATGTTTAAAACATTGTGAGTTAGGAGCTAATTGTGTAAGTAAAGCTATCTTGGAATATTCATAATGTGGCTTCCAATGATATGATTTCTACTATGAATTATATTGGACACGCGTATTCTTTAGTGTGTAATGCAACTCTATTTACGTTGTGTTGTTCTGACTTTAGATAGAATAATTACCTACATTGCTATAGTTTTGTTGGGTCTCTGAGCCCCATGGCCTGAATACATGGGTTTAGAATCCTAAAATCTGAATCTTTCTTTATATGTAGTGATGTATATTTGATTTGAGTTTAAATCCATCATTTAAATATTCGTTCAAAGCTCTAATAACTGCGCTAATGTACATGCAAACGTACGGTCATATGAAATATGATTGATAGGAGAAAGCAGCGTGCCCTGTTCAGTAATTTAACAACAATAATAAAATATCAAACTGTAAAACTGTAACACATTCATCACCAAAACAAGTCATAAAACTTGTAGACGAAAATCCTAAACGAAACGGATTATTCCGATTATTCCACCAATCGTTGATTCTTCAACAAAAATGTATAGTGTGTTATTTTATTTATTTTATGGTATGAGTATTTGTTGCATGTTGCCAACATGATGTTTGGCTTGCATTTTAAGCATGGCAGGTGGCAGTTGTATGTATTTACACGTACATTCAAAATCAAAATCATTACGTTCATAGACAAAACTTAATCTATCATGTAATCTTTTGCACCTAAACCTTTAGGCATAAACAGATAATACATAACTTTATAACAAAATGACAGAAAAAAGATGGATATAATATACTAATTCCATTAAATGAGAAGTTTGTGTGCTATAATAATTAACGAGTGTGCTAGTAATCAACAAATTTTATAACTATTTATGTAAAAAGTTGACAAAACTTAATTAGGAACTATATAAGCATATTGACAGATTAAATTTTGAAAGTATACAAGAGAGAATCAGTTCAAATGTAATGTATAAATCTAACCTAAGCACAAGATTTTGCAGGTATGTATATATGTTCACCTTTATTGACAATATTCACCATTTCAAACGTCTGGAAGGGTAGTTTGTAACATAATATTTAGCTCGCTATAAAATCCATTAAAGAAGCATCAAACGAACGTTATATTTAATGGAGCTCATTAAAAGCAAACAACAACGAGTATAACGCAACAATAATTCTGTTTCAAGCGACATGAACTAAAGTTGGAAAAGAAAGAGGAAGTAGCATAACAATACACAATCTTGATAAATCCTGCTGTAATCACTCATTAAAAAGGAATAATATTAGAGCTTATAATAATATATTATGCTCTTTAGCTAAACTTTGCCCTAGCGTTTCAAAAAGAAACCATATAATTGAAGTTCACAAACAGTGGAGTAGGTAGTAAAAAGTTATAAATATCAGCGAATATATGAGAGTTTAATGAGACTTTGTACAAACTAAAACTACAACGTAGATATTAAATGTTCATATATACATAGAGATTATTAACAGCAACAGCTCAGTGGGAAAAAGGACAGTTTAAGTACTAAATACTTATTACTGTTATTGGTCTACTGTATATATTTATCGCTCTTGTGTTCGTTCTATTAGGTATTCTAAAGATTTAATGCCTTTACAATTCACATGGACTTTACTTTTCTACTTCTGCTCTCTCAAAGCACTGCAAACAACATCACCATCTAAATGCCAGAATTTTCAGTATTCCTTCTAATGGTTTTAAGGGATTTTCTGAGGTGTGGCTCGTTCGTGGCACAAATTTGTGTAGTGGATTGGATAGAAAATGGGTAAATAGGTCGTGAGAATAATCCACCTGTGTTTGTAATATTAACGCCCAAAAAAGTAAACTTGTATTTCTCACTCCTCCTCCTGCAAACTTTTATTTTCACTACTACGGTTGGTGTCGTCATCATTTCGTGCATCGGTGATGGAGATAAAACTTTCTAAAATATAAGTCAGTACCTAATGAAAACTACTATACCATAGGCCTACATAATAATGCTCATGCCAGATTTCTGACAACAGATTCTAATATTTGTTGGTGAAATTCCTATTTTAATGTTGAGTATTTGCTATTACGTTGGCGGTATGAAGGATAATTTTTTGAATGTAGAGTGCATATATTTACTTTAAATCATTTTCTAGACAGATTTGTAAATAAACCGTGCACTCAACATTTTGTAAGCTTTGTCCATTGTAAATTAAATATACTGCCGACTCTACAGCAGATTTTTTGAACTTTGGCATATAAAGTGACTGTTTTGTGCATCACCGGGTGCCTGGAATGTAAATAAATTTGTAGAGGTCCTTAGCAAAAACGCCCACGCTGCAAGGAAAATACCTTTTGATGAGAGAAAGTCTTCACTGACAACAACCTATGAAAACATTACCAAAAGATATGTAATCAGGTTAATGAACTTTTCTGAAATGCATAATATAGAAACAAATATTGGAAGGAGAAAGTTTTTCTTGAGAAAAGAACTCGCTTACTCGATTTATGATGATAAGAGGTATTCTTATAATATAATATGGCTGGGTGGGCAAAGTAAACTTACAAAAGAGAAAAGTGAGTCGTGCCACTAGTACGACTTATAGAAAGGACTTATATGCTTCTATATTTACATACCTACATATATAATGGAAAGCAGTGTGCATCCAAATGGTGATATTTACTTCCGATCTGTACATACAAATATTCCACGAGAGTGGGTATAAAATTCAATGGAATTTACAAACATTTTCTGGTGAATTCCAACAGTATTTTTTCTGTTTCTTTTCTATTCCAAATTTCACTCCTACCAAACCTACCAACACCATGTATGTAAAACGCTTGAAAATAATCAATGAAATGAAAATGTTGGTGAAAGTGAACGGAAAGAAAGAGAAAGACGGCACCATAGCAGATTCCTCTTCTCTTGGATTCTGCTGTAATGCCAAAACATCGTATTGTGCATGTGTACTACTGTACTGCAATAACAGAGAGGAACAATAATAGTTTGTAAGTGTAATGCAACATGCAAGTAGTTCCAAGTGGATATCCATGGTATCGTACTTTTATCAGCCTTTTTATATTGCAGACAGGACTATAGTATTGACTGTGAGAACGGATACAATTGAGAGCGCAATAAAAACAGAAAAGCTTAGAAAAAGAGAAAAAACTTTTTTGTTCTCCGACACACAAAAAATCTAAAGGAAAGCAAAAAGTTATTGAGGAACAAAAGGCAGCAGTGTAGTGTCTTGAGTTTCCCATATGAATTTTGGAGTATAATGTGATGATGCATGACCGGCTATTGCAGAAGATGGTTCTTGTACCTTCTTATACATCTCTCTTTTCATCTGTTATCCAACTTTATCCCATCCCAGCCTTTACCATGCTGCCTTTACTCCTAGCAGAAAATACTACTACTGTGTCCTCCAAATAAGCGTGTAGTATTGATGATGGTAATAATGCAATGGTGGTGGTAATGGTCTTTCTAACGCCTTTCCGTCCCTTACTTTAGCTTCTAGCATTGAATACCGTCATGATTATTAGCTGATATGGCATGGCATACTGCTACAGATGAACTTAAAGATAGTATGATAATAATAATATGAGGAACTTTACTCCCTATGTATACATACATATGGCATACATAGATATTCTAGTTTATGGGTACAATGCAGGAAAGAACAAAGTTAAAATGTGCCGTGCAAAGGCACACACTTGCATTATACACACTTTGTTAGATAAGGCAGAGAGATTCATGCAAGAGAGAAAGATATTATTAGTATAAAAATGTATGGATTTTGGTTTAGGGAAAAGTATTTGTAGAGAAATCGAGTCGGAGAAAAGATAATGTATAGCGCGTACACACGAGCACACAGAAGGAATAAAACAAGATAGAAAGCGGAAAAGAGCTGAAGTCATCGAAAGCCTCGAGGGTAATTTGTTCCACAGAGATCGAATTCAGCCAGCAAAGCAAAGCAGGAAGAGTACTGATGGTTGCTGAATTATATGTATGCAGCAGTGCCATAGTATAGCACCAGCACCGCACACTAACGTTGCCACACACAGTGCAGTATTCTGTTACTTCTCTCTCTCTCCCTGGCTACCAGTCAAAATATATGTTAGAAAAGTACTTGGAAGTTGAGAGAGGAAAATAAGGAGAAGCAGCAGGTTTTTCATATATCGCTTCCTTTGGTTCCACTTTATTCCCGTTCGGAGGTACACTAGAGCATGGAGAATCTACATTTAACCAACAAAAATGTGGTATGTGTGTAAAAGTTTATATCCTGTAACATTCATAACATTCACAAAATTTATATAAACGGCAACTTTCTCCTCGTGTCGTATTGTTGTTTAAGAGACGCCTCAGAAGAATATATACAATATGACGATACGATATATGTATAAAGCACGTAGTGCATTTTCGTACGTATGTAGCATATTTATTATTGTTGTGTGTCTGTGTTCCCGATCTGCCTTTCTTTTTTCTCTCTCTCACTCCTCTCGTCTCTTTCTCCTCAAACAAGAATCAAGTCCCACTTTGTATTTTTCTTTGCCTTTACTTCTGCCAACACATACCTATTTTTGTTGCCGTTTAGGTAGCGTTTGTGTACGTATGTATGTGCACTATTTCATTGTTATTTGAAAGAAGCTGTACTTTTCACTGTGATAGACATGCTGTATTTCGTCCAACTCATATATTTCCTATAAACTGCGGCGTTGAGAATGGAGCACATATATTCGTTCAAAGAACATGCTGGATTAGTTGGTCACATGTACATAACACACATCATTCGTTTTGGTGGTCGGTAGTTTCGTCTGTCGTATATTTCCGTTAGACGTAATAATACATACGGATTTCATGAGTAAGTAGTGAGGAAGGGGATGAAAGAGGAATCATGTATCAGTCCTCACTTCTTCTCAAATAGGAGCAAACCACAATCTTCCCATCTGCTTTAATGTTACATATATATGTGCATACGTATACAAGTGTTATACATATTTTTGTATCTGCTTACTTTTCCCAATACAAATAACAAACAAAAGTGTTCTACAAAAGTATGTTACCTTCTTGCATCTCTCTGAAGTTACATATTAGCACGTATTTGTGTGCCGTGCTTGTACTACTCCTTTACTTTTTGGAGGGCACAACAAATTTCGACAGTCGAGCAACATACAATAAGGAGGTTTCTATAACTAAAGGATAAAACATGACATCACAGAAGGAGTGCAAAAGGAAAATACGACATAATACTTTGAATGTTTGGTGTTGCAAAAGCCCTTTGATGGTGTGGAATTTTTCCCGTCTAAATAACTGGTGAAAAAGAGACCGCCCATTATTTGTACGAAAAGGACTCCTCGACAGATGTCTTGCAGTTGTAAACTACACACACAGCTTAAACATAAAATGTATACTTGCATACAGAGAAGTAGAACTGTCAATAAATGAGTAAGTTTTAAGCAATGTGTTCACAAGGTATTTTTATTGTACATACATATGACGGGTAGCATGTATCCACTCAATGAATAGGATGTAAAAGGGAAATAGGAGAAAAGGAGGACCCCATCATGAGAATCGGAAATGACATTACAGAAGCATGTATTTTATAATGGACTTAGACGTATCTTGTTCACCACCATCACCATAAAGTACATCAAGGGAAACACTGAGAACAAGGAAAAAGATCCTTTTCTTGTGATAAATTTATTTTTGGTTATAAGGATGAATGTAAAGGGTACAAGGAGTCTGCGGACGGAGAAAGGAAATACACACATTTTCCTTGTGGTTTCGGTTTTGGCTTGGAATGCTTAAATGTTGGGAATTTCATGCATGCTTTGATAGAAACATCTGTAATATAATTATTGATAGCGACTACACACACTTGTTAGAAAACACATACGTTATACCTGTGAAAGACAGTCTGCTCTGCTGTTATTCGCACATTTTCAATTCACATGCCCAAATTCTTGCTAAGCTTATTGTGAAGAGAGGGTCTTTACGTCCAATGCATAAAAAGTCAGCGTTTAAAAATCGAGAATACTACTACCTACATGCACTCAAAGTCAATGCTCTCATTCTGATTTAGTAGCAGATACTATGGCTGGTGTTTTACCGGTTTGAGATCTCCCATATTGTAGCAAACGCTAAGGTAGTTTCTGAGCCATTAAATGTCTCTTGATTTCACAATATGCAATTTATCTCCAAAGTCAAAATGTAGCTTGAAACTCTATTAATACACGTATCATATCAATTCTCTTGCGAAGGAAAAGGAATGCCAATTTAGCCATTCTCCCGTTATTTATATCCACGCAATATAATTATAATATATCTTTGACTCTGGACATTTATCCGTGCTGGTGGTAGTCCCCGTTGAACGCATGCAGTTTTGGGCTTCAAGTTCCAACCATAAAAAGAAAGTGAGAATGAATGGATTGCTAAGAAGGATAATGGCTAAATGTGCTGGTGCGGAAGCAGTATAGCAACTAAAACTTGGGTTTATTTTCGATTTAGAAAATGTTGCAGACGTAAGCACAGCCAATGGGATATTATTATAATAGCAAGCCTTTTGAATATCTGTGCAATCTACCCAGGTATATCATATCTTCCATTTTTATCCACACATGTAGTGGAAAGTACGTGCAAGGTATTCGTTTATTCGTTGCTATTATGTTTCACGTGGTAAAGGTAGTACTCATCCCCGTAAGTAGTCTACGTGTACTTCATATAAGTAGTAAAAGTAGTAGAAAGTAGGGAAAACGAGTAAAGAAATAGATCGCAATGAGTTTGACTGCTTTTACTACTTCATCTCTTGTTTCTTTGTGAAGCGACCAATGCTACTGG
>JAHZMV010000354.1:0-17390 GCA_027743765.1 Coecobrya sp. COE2
GGGTGGTTGGATATCATGCCATAATATTTTCTCAGCAGTTTCATGTTACGTGATTTTCTTTTTCTGCTGGTGGTGGTGGCGATGGAGCACACGAGAAAACACTACTTAGGAAAGTGTAGGAACGTGCAAAGAATAATTATGCAGTTTCCATAAAGCACAAGAAGAAAGAAAAACGTAGGGAAAAAGTAGGGCAGGGTGGAGGATGGCACACAAATGCGAGTTTTACAATCAAATTACAAGTTTAATTAGGAAACTATATTTTTGTATTTTAATTAAAGCCTTTTATTTGTCTTTCGTCTGGTGGCATTGTGAGTGTTATAAATTTATAAATGTGTGTTTGCTGATGTGTTGTCGTAGACAGCAAGGATGTGAAATATGGACATGACAAAATGGAAACGATGCGGGTTTTACTAGGATTATATATGGGGAAATTCAGAGTAGACAGAAATATCGGGAGGTAATATAATAAAGTTAAATAATTTTCTAGTTGATCGTGCGAGATCGTGTAAAAATTTAATGTTATGTTTTAAATGTAAAATGACCAAAGCCAAACATCATTACTATATATAACGCATTGTCTTAAGTCTCAGGAAAGCAACAAGGCTCTTCTGTAATCCCATTATCACGACAGTTTCAGTTTTTGGTAATTGTAATAATTCCACAAAACTGTCCAGTATCACGTAGAGAAATGTCCTCAAAACAGAAAAAATATGGGTCCACCTGCTATTTCCAGCATTATTTGTTCTACTGGACGAAGACCACCGTCAAACTGTCGTGAAGCAAAACATAACAAACGACATTTTGTATACAGGACAAGAGAGAAGAAGAAAAATGAGAAAATAGTTTTTGAGCACAGCACTTCTGACAATGAGTTGACACTGATGATCGTCATAATGAAGTGCGTTATATTACTGTATATCTAACCTGCTCACTTGAATAAACGAACAAGTGGTCCTCCAGAGTATCTTCATAAAGTTTTTTTACTTTTATCCCACTCATTGTTTTACCTCTCCCATGAAACGTAATTTATCTAAACACAAAAAAATAAAACTTCCAACTGCTTTTTGTCCTCCTTTTGTTTTCAGAGATAAGATTAATGCTTAACCTACGACAAGCATTATAAAAACTCAAAATCATCATGTTGGTCACAGTCCAGTGTATTAGCCACTACAATTTCTTGCATGCATGTATGTAAATAAATGCATTATATCCAACAGTCCGTGCATGACCAAACATAGAAGGGAGACCGAAAAGGTCCATTCCGTCAATGACAGCGCAACATATTATTAGTATAATATGTTGTCATTCAGATTATGAATAGGTAAGGCATTTTGAAGCCAGACGTGAAATAAAATTTTCTTTTCCATCAATAATTCTTTTGAAAATTATCATTAGTAGCCATTATCTCGAAATAAAAATCATCATTAAAGAAGCATAAATCCAAACCTTACACGCAGCAAGCCATACATAATACATATATTTTAGAAAGCTAGTTTTTTGCACCTTCTTGGCCATGGCGTTTTCTAGATTTATAAAACGGCCTCTGTAATTTATAAAGCAAAGAAAATGTTTTCGACCTCTGTTCCGACTGCCATTTTCCAGCCTTTCTAGACATTGCGCACATTTATACCGATTACTTATGAGGCACACATGTCGTTTCCAACTTTTCATCCTTTCATGACTTTATTTTGCTCATCTTTACACGTCCCTGCAAGAAAAAAAACTTCAGAGATACGATCTTCTCTGAGGATTCACCCAAGGAGGAAGAAAACACCTGGCGTTCTGTGATCTTTTGCTTTCGCAACCGATACGAACATGTTGGTATGATATTCATGATGATGGTACCAGGCTTGTATTATGCTTCTTCTTGTATTTGTGTTGTTGGTTATTTTCATCCGATAATCTCGTTGAGCATACAAACAGCTTACACATTTTTTTCTGCATGACTACATACAGTACATACACACAGTGTCGTCCTTTTTCATTGTGCTACTAACCACGTTGTTTATTGCGTGGGCATGACATCATTATATATGGTGGGCTATAACAATACATCTTTGAGTTTTTTATATTTCCTAGGAAGAAATGAAGGAACAGCCAACGGTTACAGTGAAACGGTTAAGAATTTTCTAATAAAATCTTGCTACCAGTCGGTTTCACCTGGACCGTCATGTCATAAAAACAAATCTAGTTGATTATGATTCCATTCATAACAAAGAATATTTGTGCTTCATTGCTTCCAATATAGTAGAGTTTGAGATTCTTTTTTTCAGACAGGTAACAACAGCAACAACTGCTTTGGTAACACTGGGTGCCTCTTTTTTCATCAAATTAAACGTTTTCTTTTTAACAACATTGGTCAATACAATGTTCGTATGGTCAGTAGTATTAGTATTTTTATATGTAGTAACAGTAGGGAACCACCTGGCTGGACAAACCGACTTAAACGGAGATGACTACGATTTTAGAATTGAATTCAGGGAAAAGAAACTAACGCGTGGCAAATACATGCGAGAAAAGTCGATTGTGTAACAGAAAAATAAATACCTAAAAAATCCCAAAATCACCTTACCGATTTTTATTTTGCCTGTGTCCGTTGTCAGAAGTATTGTGTGTATTTGGGAGTTTCAAAATGCTTGCTGGTATGGCTTCTTTGGCAAGCACATTTTTTGGTATTTTGCTTCTCCTTCTCATCACTACAGAGAGTGAGAGTGGAGCCTTGTGAGATTTCGTTGTATTGTGAAAATAGTAATCCTATTTGTTACAATCGAATCCAGAGACGGGTATTACGTCCACTTGAATGAATTGAGTGAACGTGAACAAGAATGAAACAGCTTGGTTCGCTCAACTTGGTCTCGTTGTGTGTAGCCTTTTCTTTCTTGAGCAATATTGAAAGCGTGAGGAAGGAAAACATGGAAAAACAGCCTTTCGACTCGCGTCATTATTATTTTTATTATATTATGCCATGGAGAGCTTTCCACACTTCGGATACAATGCATAACACCCACCACTAACTGTGATGGTGGTGGTAGAGCTAAGGTGGTCAGAAAACTATAACATTAACATAACAACAGCTTCTCTGGACACTATTTAGAGAGGTATGCACTATTATTGAACGGACAATAGATAAAATATTACTTTTGACAGTTTATGCATGCATTACGAAATGCAATGCATTATTTATCATTTTGAAACAAGCCAATTTATGAGTTGATGCATTGCATGTCATGTAAACTAAGCTTCTGCTGACATTCTGACATTACAAAATTACGTGGTAGAAATTTCCCCATACGCTATCACCTCGGCGCTGCATTTTCGCCGAAAGTAAAAGTAATGAAAATGCAGCGATTTTCATAACTGTAGAAAAATGACTTGTTTTTATTGCTTGCGTTGTAGCGGAAAAAATAATACAAGGTCTGTTCCCATGGGTACCATACATTTTGAAACAAGCCAATTTATGAGTTGATGCATTGCATGTCATGTAAACTAAGCTTCTGCTGACATTCTGACATTACAAAATTACGTGGTAGAGATTTCCCCGTAAAACTACGCTATCACATCGGCGCTGCATATTCGCCGAAAGTAAAAGTAATGCAGCGATTTTCATAACTGTAGAAAAATGACTTGTTTTTATTGCTTGCGTTGTAGCGGAAAAAATAATACAAGGTCTGTTCCCATGGGTACCATAAAGACAAGCAGAGAGAAAATAAGTTAACGAAAAATAATGCATTGCAAATACGAAACGTACACTTCATTGTACTGATGTATATTGTTATCAACCTGATATAATTTCCTAGGGAAACGTACATAATTTTTTATTACTAAAAATTCTTTTCTTATGTTCGTCACTATTCTCAACTTGCTCAAATTACATATACCATGTACAAGCTTTCTTACACTTTCACAGACAGGTGCATCTGTCCCTTGGTAATGTAAACATATCCACAACAGTTTTCATGCTGCATGCATAATTTTTATATATTTCACATTATTTTCATCAAGTCAAAAATATTGAATATTCGATGCAATTTTGTTGCCAACGGGCATAATTTACATTTATTTATTTTTGTGCGAGTACGCATAATATGCGTGGGAAGTTGGCACTNTACCATGCACAAGCTTTCTTACACTTTCACAGACAGGTGCATCTGTCCCTTGGTAATGTAAACATATCCACAACAGTTTTCATGCTGCATGCATAATTTTTATATATTTCACATTATTTTCATCAAGTCAAAAATATTGAATATTCGATGCAATTTTGTTGCCAACGGGCATAATTTACATTTATTTATTTTTGTGCGAGTACGCATAATATGCGTGGGAAGTTGGCACTCTGGTGAAAATACTTTCCACCAAAAATCGCATATGACCAAGCGGCGAGACAAACTTAAAAAGGCCTTTTACCCATCCTTTTACATGATAACAAAAGTGTGTTTGGGAATGACTCAATTGAATTCATAATACTTAATAATGTGGACTAGTGCTTTGTCGGCGGAATGGAAAGATATGAAACCACTTCTTCATCTCCTTTGCCATTTGGTAGTTTCCCATACAATTTTTACGATGATGGCGACCAACTCTCTTTATGTCACTGTGTACTGTTTACTTTTCCACTTTTATCCATTCTCCGACTTCCGGACAAACGAAAAAATACCAGACCACTTTGTACTTTACATAAAATGAACCAAGTGCCTGTTTACTGCTCACTCGAGACGAAAATTCAAAATTTTACTTTCACTTTCTATATATTTCCATAAACTAGTATTCATCCTCAACCATATAGCAGCACTAAATATTTGCATCTCATATCACTCCATACTTTGCTTGTCCATGTCAGACTATGGACTAGTTCAATTTTTGCTGTCATATTATTACCTACTTACTGTTTCTCTGTACCCACTGAAAATTTCATTTCCTTAGAAACACGAGGACATTTTTAGGTACTTTTGAACATGGGCGTACCCGGAAAATTGAACTGGGATAGCACAGCATCCACAGCATTCCTCTGGAAAATATTTTCATTTTTATAAAGAAGGATTATTGCCATTTTTATTTTTATTAGTACAGTAAGAACACTTTTGCAAAAAAAAGTCGAATTCCTTTCCAGGCAGGCCATTGGGTTCGACAACGCTGAGCAGCCGCGGATCATCATGATCATCTGAAAGCGGAAGTGAAACTGTTTGTTATTACGACTATTATTATGATAACGACGAAGGAATATTTTTGAGACATGGCCCGGACTAACCTGACAATATTACCGCGCTGCTGTGGATAGAGAGTCGAAAGAAATTAAATGGATTGAAAAGGAAATTGAAATTGGATGTAGTATAGGCAGTGTAGCTGAAGTAATCACACTCTTTTCCGTGTCAGAATGACAGGGTTTAAAAGAAATGGAATTTGGGTTATGTATTATTATTATGCCAATTTCCCATTCACCATCACCTTCCATTTCCAGTGAATGACGCTTGTGAAGGGTGACTCCACCTGTTTTACAGGTGGCTGGAACTTTCCAAAAGGAACGAGTTGAAGAAGCAGCGGCAGGAAAATAATAAATAAATAAAAATAAAATGGTTTCGCCCCATTCCTCTTGAATACAGAAACTTTTATTGCTTTGGTTTCTCCTCAGAAGGAGTTGGAGGAATTTCTAGATTTAAAAAATAAATTAAAAGGCGAGGCACGGAAAACGAAAAAAAGGATAAAGAAAGAGATGAGAAGGCTTTATTTCATTAGAGTAAAATATAGGTCAATAGAGTCAATATCTGTAATTGGCTTTTATTACGTTACCCCTTCTTCTGCTCAGTGCTCACACGTTACATCATCAACTTACTGCTCTACTCACAGAATCTCTTACTCTTTCTGGCGGAGTAAGCAGTGCCTTTGGGAATTATTGGGAGTTGGTCAGTGGGAATTTTGACCTGCTGTGCGACGTTACAATCGTATCATCACACAAGAAAAAAAAGATAATGACCAGGATTACGTGATACCACCAAGAGAATTGTAGCATAAGTGTGTCCTTCAAGCAGAGAAGCGTAGATATCCCTGTAAGCAAAATGTACGCAGTAGTATTTCATCTTTTTTATTTCTGGAGATTGCATGCCAAGCTGAAATAAAACGAGGACGATATTTTTCTGGGATTCTTCCGACATCGGAGTAGTGCCGACCTTTTCCTCTTTTGTGTGTGATCCTCTTTCGCTTAGTTACGAAATGTGTGTGATGCTGCTGACGAAGCGTCACCGTTGGTGGTGCGGTGATGATGGTGTTACGTCCATAAATTCTCAAAAGAAACTACCTACGTATTGTTACGTCACCACACGAGATTCATTTAATTTGAATCGGCATCCTGCGGAAGACCTTTTCATTTTCACTTTTTAAAGTCGTCTTATAAATAAATTCCTATATGCAATCCCTCCCGTTCCTTCTGTACTGATTCATATTATTAATATTATTATTGCTCGTATGTATAATAGCACGGTGGTCTGGCCTGCTGGTCTTTGATTCAATAGAATTTATAATGAGACAGGAGGACGGAGGAATACTTTCAAAGAAATTCATACCGACCCACCATACTTACTTCCCAGTGGTATCAGAGACATGTAGTAAACATGTCAACAGATTTTAATTAAATGATGCTATGGAAATACCTTGACTAAAAAGGTGGCTATTTATGGCTTTCTCCTTCGAGGCGGTAATGGAAGGATCAAGGTTGAAAATATTATATAGAAATGAAACGATTGAATAGTAATATGTCGCCGACTGTATCTTGGTACATTCTTTATTTATGTTTGGCACAGAAAATGTTATTTATATCGTTTTGGCCAACCTTCTCCGGTGAGGTCTGTCGATGCTCAATAACATTTTTAAAGATGCTGCAAACCAATAATTCTATCTAGTCCCATTAAATTTCAATTAGAATTTATGAAGGTGACAAATTTATTTTGTTCATTTTTTTCTTTTTTTCCCAGTCATAAAAAATATGCTTCGAGGCTCCAACCAAGAATAAAACTTTTCCGTTAATAAGCTAATAAATATGTCACCTTAATTGCAATATAATTTATCCTTGGTTTCTTCTTTCCTTGCATAAACCATATTCAACTCTTTTGTCTTGCCAGGAAGCATACGTTTATATATTTTTTGTTTATCCACAATGATAAAAGGATATCTTGTCAAAATCTCCATGAAAAATCGTACAATTTATTTTCCCCTTCACTTTAAGTGTACGTACACATATTTTTCCCGTGTTTAAACTTCCTGAAAGATTTCTCCCATATAAAAAAACTACAACGAAAGGGAAATTGTGTCTTCAGAGGAAAACTGCGCAAGCTATCACCATATCATCGTCATCCTCGTCAAGATTACAGACATTGCTCAAAGTCAAAAGGGTAGGCACAAGCGAGAACACCCAGACAACAAGTTCCGTTTTTCTTCCTGCAGAGAAAAGAATCTGTCTCGTAAGTCAGCTCTCCCTTCTTTTCGCCCCATAGATATTCAATCTTCATATTATCTTTTTTCTATACTCGCATAATAATATTACATAATGTATTTTCCCCAAACAGAGGAAGAAGTGGTAAAGGTGCTCTTTTAGGCAGATTGAGATTTTTCTTTTTTAAACGGGAGGGAAAGAGAAGCTTGTTGTTGTGCATCTTGTCTAGGCCTTTTAGCTAAAGTGACAAATGTTGTATTGTTGCTGGAGCGAGAGCCAAACTACCGGTCTGCTGATCCTTATTTTTTTCTTCGGTTTTTTTCTGCTCTGATTTTTTTATACTATGGGTGATCATGTGATTTGCAGGCTGATCCAGATTTGATGGAATCCATTATACTTTTTTTCTGCTTTTATTCAATACATTTTGCTTAGCTTTTTCTTGTGACCCAACCCAAGCGAGTCCCTACTCCACTCTGTACATTATTTTTTTACGCAAGGCTTGAAAATATATTGCCCTTACAAGCAGATTGCTTTACATTTTTCCTCTTGTCTGTGAAGTCTGATCCGATTTGAATGATCTTGTTGAATGAATAGAATGGCTGCTGTGCTGTGCTATGTGTTGGGGTGGGATCAATGACATAAAATGTGGCATAAACTTCCAAAAATCAGAGCATACGTCATGTCAGTTGAACTATTTCTGTACATTTTTCTTTTTTACCTAAAATCCACAAAGGAAATCTGTACAAACGATAAAAAATTTTGTCATGTTTTGGGTAAATAGATTGTCGAAAAAAACTACTCCATTTGACGAATGACGTAAGTAATACATAATGTGTGTCTGTCTGTGTACATTTGCGGGATAATTCATTATCATGCCGATTGTTGATTGTCATGACCGTGTCATTCGGACTGCTTGGTTTACATTTTTAACAGACGCCTAAAATTGCCATGGAAGCTCAGGGCATTCACTGAACCGTATCTGACATGATGTATAGAAATAGACGTATTATGAATTCATATAAAGAAAAAAATCTATAAAGTCCATTTCCTATACTCCCATTCAGTTTTATGGTATATCCGAAATTCATGTTTGGGCTATTTTGTTGGAAATGTAAGTTGTATTCTTGAAACATGTGAAAATTGAAAGTGACATGAAATGTAAATGAATACATTTTCATCGAAAAGACGTAAACGGATGGTATTATAGATGAAATATGCTGATATTATGTTGTGTGAGATGGACCATGAAAAAATATTACTGTGATCCGATCTCCCTATTCACATGCATCATTTTCAGATCTGATTAAAGTGATTATGCCAGCATCGATTTTTGTTTCTTTACATTATTATCATCACATGCATGGCCTTGTTAAGCTGCTTAATACATATCGTAACAACCTTTCAGCTATTTGCACAAGAAGACCAAGATGAGGAATGAAAGAGCATCTGCTATGGTACAGCTTTGTCGGTTTTTAATGGCGTCATCTATACTTAATGTCGACAGAAAAAATATTTATTTTTTTGTAATCTATTGTAATTAACTACAATTAAATACTACATACCACACGATCTACTGTTGTATTTTTATTTGATTGTTTTAGTTTGAAACTGATCTCCAGTTCAAGTTTAAAACACTGATGACGATTAAATACATAACATTTGGACAGCTCCATCTACAAAGATGCAGTTTTCTAACATTTTGAAACAGCAGCATAAACAGTCAAAGTTCCACTGACCATCTGCACGACACGTTTTGTGCCAAAATAAAGTGGTATTAGCTGGAGGCATTCGCGTTTTGATGACTCCATGTTTGCTTATAGAATATTTTTTTGTAATCTATTGTAATTAACTGCAATTAAATACTACATACCACACGATCTACTGTTGTATTTTTATTTGATTGTTTTAGTTTGAAACTGATCTCCAGTTCAAGTTTAAAAAACTGATGACGATTAAATACATGACATTTGGACAGCTCCATCTACAGAGATGCAGTTTTCTAACATTTTGAAACAGCCAAAGTTCCACTGACCATCTGCACGACACGTTTTGTGCCAAAATAAAGTGGTATTAGCTGGAGGCATTCGCGTTTTGATGACTCCATGTTTGCTTATAGATTGGTATGCACATATTTTGCTGTGAGGTTACATGCTGTAAAACAAGCCAACACAACGATCCATGTTATGTTTACTCACAAACATTCATTCAATTACAATCCTACCATTGCCAATAAGACCACAACTCTAGCAGAAATTTCCAACATAAACATGCTGTAAAACAAGCCAACACAACGATCCATGTTATGTTTACTCACAAACATTCATTCAATTACAATCCTACCATTGCCAATAAGACCACAACTCTAGTAGAAATTTCCAACATAAAATTTCGAACACCCTTGCATTCATTGTAGATGAATAGTATTAAAGCGAAAAACTTGAAGAAGTGAAGCATAGATGAAAGTGACAAGGAGTGAGTCAAAAATGGAAAATCAACTTATTGTCTATTATGCGAAGGACTCCTTTCAATTCTGAATGATACAATCCATTGCCAATCCCACCCCACGACTACCACACATCGTCGCCTTCATATCATCATCTTGTTCTTTATGCTTGAATAGGTATAATGATAAGAAAAGATACCAGTTTCAATTTCAAGCCTTCCTCCGACCGACCGACCTCCTCATCATAAAAGATAGACGATGATGAGTGTAGCACCTGGCACACTCGCGAGCAAGGCGACAACCAGAGATAGGATAATCAGCATTTGAAAAATCCAGTCAGACATTCATGTCATGTGGCTTTCCTAATTCTGTTTCAAACTACTGCATTTATTTGCACGTTTTATTCTCTTCCTTACTTGATCATACAGATTCCCTCTTACCATTTTTCTCGTAGGAAATTTTTAAGGTGACTACCACGGCACGGCAGGTTTACCACTCTTGCCACTTTCGTCATGTTCGTGCACTTTTCTTTGGCGTATGTTTTTTTGGCCACATGTTGCCATTTTATTCTGCCGAGTTTTGCGTTTTTACCGAGGAATCATGATGATGATGACCTGCAACTGCTGTCATACTTTGAGATGTTGCAAGAAAGAATTATCTTTACTGCGCTCCCACTGTGTTCGACTTTCTACACCTCATGATATTCATCTTGATGCCTTCCATTTTGTATTGTTACTTTTAAAAATATACTTTAATCAGGTCCGGATAACGGTCAAAATAGCATCTTCGAACAATCTGCCGTGATTTTCATTCTTGTTCTTGAACAATGGCTTACCAATTATGGAGGGCAAAATCCTTGCTATTTTCCCTCCATATCCCTTAAGTAGCACTGACCAAGAGTATGATATGTGCTATTCAAAATAAAAGAATTGTATGAGTAAATACGGTCGACAATTGTATTTGGTTGATTCATTTGTGAGTTTCTGTACAAATTTGGTGAGTGTACAAAGCTGATTCGTAGTGTTTTGTACTATTGATCTTTGACAATGGGCAGTGGTCAACACGGCGATAATTGTGTACATTGGTTAGTTTGATAGTTCTCTATTGAAACAAGTCTGTTGGACCAGAACTCAATGAAATGAATGGAAAGATACAACGAAATAGTAAATAAATCAGTATTTAGGCTAGTATTGATCTGAAATCGATTGTTACCTTTCGCCCTAAGCTCATCTGTCTCAACCGTTTTGTAACTTGTATTAAGCCACCTTCAGACAAAACACAATCCGGATGTTGAACAAATCTGTGAATTACTGTATCAATGAAAAAATACACTCTCTATCCAAACGCATTTTTTATATACTGAGAAGTGAAAAATAAAACGGTCGCTTTCACCATTTTTTATGTTATGTTAACCATATCCATATACCTCAGGAAAGCAATGAAAAACACACAAGGTCCTCCTACATTCTTTTGTTGTATTCTTTGCACATTATATGCAGACTGTTTTACCTTACCGTTTATCCTCTTACTTAAAATCAGTAAAAACTTCTAGCAACAATAGCCCAGCCCAACGTTAAACAAGGAACTTTAAACCAAACTTCAAACAAAGCTACAGAAGAATTGATTTTTGTGTGACCACTACAAACACATTAGAATCCTGTGCTACTACGTACACAAGGATTTCATTGTATACCATTTACAAATATAATACCTTGATCCATCGAACAAAAAATCCCATCTTTATCTCCCCTCCCTTTTCCGTTTCTCTTGTGGAATTGACTACTTAAGAAAAAAATCAACATCCCTCCTGCTTATCATCATCATTGAAATTGACATCAACAGCAGCAGCGTCTGATTGAAGTCATGTGAGATGGCGCCATTCTTACTTTATGTCGCCAATTAAAGAGCCTCTTGTGCTTAATCACGAATCATCGATATATTCCCATCCCATTTTCCCAATAAACCCTTAACTAATGTTCATCATCATAGCCTATGGATGGCCCCATAAACGTATTTTCGTTGTATTTCTTCATCTTGCCTGTACAGCCTTGATTCCCATTCCCACTGGACTTTTTTCTTGAGTTCAAGACAAGAAGCTCACTTGCTGCTGGCTTCTCTGTTAGATATAATGTCTTGTTATTGCATATTACTTTGTTTCTCTGTACAATGTACAAGATCATTATCAGGCTTAATTCCTCTTCTGCCACTGCACTTCGTATCTTCTCCACTGGCTTTACTTTTTTATTCTCCCCTTTCCTTTTGTCTTCTCTGTTATACTAATACTTTACCAACTTTAATGACTGCTTCTCATTTCATANGTACAAGATCATTATCAGGCTTAATTCCTCTTCTGCCACTGCACTTCGTATCTTCTCCACTGGCTTTACTTTTTTATTCTCCCCTTTCCTTTTGTCTTCTCTGCTATACTAATACTTTACCAACTTTAATGACTGCTTCTCATTTCATCTTAAAATGATAACGACGACGATGATCCTAGAGTAGGAAAAACAGTAAACAAAGTAAGCATTTTCCTTATACTACATGTAAAATTCAAAGAGAATAGATAAAATAAAGGGTTGTTCTCACTCAAATAAAAACTATCACAGTCCAAACTCTAAAACAGTAGCAGCAGCAACAGCAACGATAGTTTCATCTTCAGCAATATCATGAACGTGACCACCTTTTCCATTCCACTTTACCTTTGCTCATCATCATCATCATTGCCACTTGCCTTGCTAGTTTGTACACACGTAATAAAACAACAGCAATAAACCAAAGATAATAATATGATATTAAAGCAAAGTGCAAGAGGAGAAGGAAACAACAAGAGGAGCATCATCATCACAGTCATTATCAGTTTTCTACCTTAATTCACATTCACACACATCTCACCATCATTTTCACATCCTACTCCTCATCTCCACCATCCAGTTAGTTACAGTGTACGAGTAAGAATTGAAGTGAGACTCAGAATCCCGAGAAAAAATCTAAATTCTGAAAAGACAAGAGAGAAGAAAATGCTTCCATTTTCCATAATGCCTTCTCTCCGTCTGTCTCTCTGTCTTCCTGTCCATTTTGATTTGACTAGCGTTTGACGGAGTAAGTGCCTCTTCACCGAATTGGATGCAATATACGGGAAATCCATTTTCCATAATGCCTTCTCTCCGTCTGTCTCTCTGTCTTCCTGTCCATTTTGATTTGACTAGCGTTTGACGGAGTAAGTGCCTCTTCACCGAATTGGGATATACGGGAATGCATCCGTGGGAAAAAGGTTCTCATCTTCATCTACTCCTCTCTCCTGCCCACGCATCAACATCACTTTACATTTTACCGTGTGTACTTGTTGTTATGTGAGAAATTTCGTTGGAGTGTGCCTGGCCTGACTGACTGTCTGCCTTGCATTTTGTTGAGGTTGCATTTCCTTTCGTTTCTGTTGTTATTGTGGTCGACCTTGTCGCTTGCCTTGTGTGAGAGAGAGTGTGTGTGTGTTTTTTATCAAGCTAGATTAGGCACTTACTTGTCTCCCGTTGTTGCACTCTGCTCATCTCACAGAATTGGTTTGGTTGTACAGTGAAATTGCATTACTGCCTGCCTACTAAATCCAAGTATACTCATACGACTTCACTTCTTACAATGGCGGATTGTAGTATTTTTGGACGACTCCTGCAACGAAACGCAATGCCAGCAAGAGCACCACCGCTGCTGCTGAGGCTTGAAGATGATTCTGGCATGGCAAACGTCAAGTCAAGTTGGTTGTGAGCTTTTTAAGCTGAGCTGGTGGCGGAACATCTCTTGTTTCTTCTTCTTTTCAGATTCCACCAGCTTGTTCCTCGTCTTGCAGCAGCAGCAGGAGAGCTCTCGCACGTTCATATAATCAGTCTTTTCGTAGATTTTGTGGAGAGAGCACACCGGATTATGTTGCCTCCCACACTCGATTGTACTGTATTGGTGTTGTCCTTGGATTTGCACAGAGAAAAAGAAGTTTTCAAAAACTTTCTTCTATCAAGGAGGCATAGCAGACAGGAAATCTAAAATCTGTTAAATTTTTTCTTGGAATCCCACTTACAGAGACTAAAATACTTTCAAGTGTCTTGTTGACGTATCTTTTGTTATAGCCCTGTTGTTGTCGTGAATTTGTGCATCATGGTAAACTTTGTGTGAACCCACAGGAATGAATTTTATTTCCTCCCCCTTCATCCTTCCCATACCTTTTTCCACAGACGGAGAAAGAGAAGAAGAGAATGAAATAAATAAATGCATTTGTAATTGAAAAGGGGAGACTAGCGAGTTTGGATATTTGTTGGATCAATGGAAATGTAAGGTATGAAATGATAAGAAGCACACGGTAACACATATAAATACGACGATTATAGCATTTTTTTATTATCAGTCATCCCAGAAAGCTGAGAACAAGTAGTCTAAAAAAACTTGTGAATAGGTAGGCTTTCCTGTACCATAAGCGGCATTACAATGCAAATACAACGTTGTTGGTATTACAGATTATTATTACGCTATAATTACATAGATAGTTAATTTTTATTCTTCGCATCCATATAAGAGACAAGACAGGAGCTGCTCCTGTTGAAAACGGAGATTTTATTACTTTGGTTGTGTGCGTAACAATTTTTTTTCACTGTGTGTATTCCTAGTGCAATGTGCGTTGCGTGTGTGTCTGAGCGAGACTCGGCGAACCAGGTGAACTGGTAAATACAATTTTTTGTGTGGATGACGAAAGAATAAAAAAAAAGGGTTCTCTGCTTCTGCTGCGGTACGCTAAAGGGATCCCTTTAAGGCTTAGCGATCTAAAGCTGAGTTGAAATAGAGGAGTTTTCTTTCTTTGTTTTGGTGCCTGAAATCCTGCACTGCAGCGATAATAATAATACATAATGGCAAGTGTACGCATGCATAGGTAGTATTAAAAAAATAGGGGAAAATATTGAAGAGATGATGTGATGATCCTCATCCTCATCATCCTATCAATCCATGAAGATTTTTTTCCATGAATAATAATATTCCAGTATAAAAAATAGCTTGGGAAAAGAGTTCACCTTGCAATGCAATAAAGCATTGTGTAGGTGCAAGTAACGAGTTCAAAATCTGAAATCATCACCGACAAAAAACGACAGCTGCTGTTATAGCTATTACGTATTATACTATCACTGCCAAAACTGCATATATGGAAAAATAATAGTTGTGTTGTAGGTTTTACTTTAAAGGAGCACAAGAATACTGGAGTCTGGTAGAGCTGCCTGGATAGAAAAGAACTGGGTAGCGTAGAAAAAAAATATTGACGAGTTACAGAAAACAGGTTGCTCCTATTTTTTTCTAAAACACAACAGATTTAACTCTTCTCCAGCCAGAAAAAAATCTCAGTTGGCAGGACTTGAATGCTGTCAGGAGAGCAGTATAATTTTCATAATATGCTGCTACACAAAAAAGGGTAGCATACGTTCAGATATACAAACATGTAGGTACTTATTCTAAGTTGACGGCAACTGATATATTATGGGGATTTAATAATAGATAAATAGTTACTTTAAAAGTTCAAAAACATTGTCTGCTTTAAAATCAGATAATACATTTTCTTGTCTTTTATTCGATTATTACTGAATTTAGGAGCTCATGTGAAAAGCTGATTCTTTGGGGGAACGAAATTTGCCAAACAGCATCAGAAAATGAAAGACCGACGACCTTGACGTAAGAAACTTTTCTCGTGAGTATGCAAATAGGACAAAAGTGCTAGGCGATATGTTATAAATGGAAATAAATATGAAATATTACGCATTGTTTGTGCTTGTATTTGCGCATATTTCAAATGGGACATTTCTATAGCTACTGAAATGTGGACTAGTGAATATTAAAAAAGCCATCTCCATTTTTCTACATTCCCATTACTTGTGACAGTTTTGGAACAATAGCTATCTTGCAAGTAGAGCTGATCTTAAAAAGTACGTTCTGGATGAAGGAAACTGTCATCAGAATGGGGACACCGAAAAAATAAAGAGAAATGGTTGACAGTTGGTTTGTGCTTGAGAAAAAAATAAACTTGTTTCTTGGAAAGAGTGAAACGAATTGCGGCAAGTGCACTCTTTTGTGGGTATAGTGAGAATAGGTATTAATTTTGGAAAGCAAAAGTTGACGCTGTCGAGCTCTTTGTTGTGAAGGAGTACTACACTGGATTAAACAAGTTTTTGGAAACTTGATAAAGATTACGATGAACAAGTGATGACAGGGTTGGTTGTTGGAAAATTGCACAAACGAAGAAACAACCTTACTCTCTCTCTCTGCAGTACTCAAAGTTTCTATTATTTACTACCGGCTCACAACTTACTACTTTTACTTTGTAATAATATTTTAATGTCTCTGTGTGTGCGTGTGTGTGCTATTGTATGGCAAGTGATCTTCTACTAATGCAGTAGTAGTGGTGTGGTGTTGGTCCAAACAACTGAACAAGTTTTTTTCCCTGAGTGAATGGGTGGCGACAAGCTTTCCATGAACAGAAATACAGAAAAAGAAGCAAGGATTACTTGTTAAATCTGGAGAGAAAGTGAAAGGGTAAATAAATAAATGAATAAAATATCTTCTTTACAGTTAGTTCAAGAGATGCAAAAGGGGCCAGAAGGAAAGTTTGTACTTGGGTAAATAAGAAAGTATTGTACGTGGGTTGAAGAGAAAGAAAGTTTTTTTTTCTTTTTTCTACAATGCATGCATGCATACGTGCATATTATTAAGAGTGGAAGATATAGGAAAAAGCATGAATTCCATGATAATAGTTTTTTATGGCAGTGTAAGAACAATATGAACATGAGAACGGTGTGTGTAGCACTTGTCATAATAATATTGTATATTGCGATTGCAATACGAGTGAATGAATACCTATGATTTTCCACTATTCACTCAACTCGGTAATGTAATTAGTTTCTGTGTGGGTAGTAGCTTGTTGTAGGAGTTGGGGTTTTAGCGATTGTAGAGCGGAGGGTCACGATAGATTTTATGCAATTTTGACAGGAACAAAAAACCCGGGTTTTATTGTCCATTGTTTTAATCGGGTTTTGAGGGAAATGATATAATATATAAATATGGAAAGTAGGCATAAACCTGTTTTACCCATGGGTTTTAAGCCACTCTAGGATATATAATTATGAGCAGACGCAGCAAATTTAACATGCTTACTTGCACTACACTGAAATGAATTCCGTTCACTCCATTTATCATCATTGCAGTAGTAGTACGTGAGGACGAGAGTGAGCCTGACAAGAAAGACAGACTAACTGGATGATGAAAATAAGTAATAGCTAGTCTGTCAATTTTGTTTTGCTTGTTGCCTAAATGGCATGGTCACTAGCTATAGACACTACTCCCAGTTCTCATGTGAGTTCATTTACTTTTTTTGTGTTTCTGACATGGACAGAGGGTAATTCATAATATAAAGGATCAGACAGCTTCCATGAAGAGAATGAAAACACAATTAGATTATATTGTACGGTCAGTATGCATATTATGAAAATGGAACAGTTCACTTGA
>JAHZMV010000355.1:0-10326 GCA_027743765.1 Coecobrya sp. COE2
GTGATATTTTCTTGTAAATCCGTACACCTATTCACTTTCAAACCTACAACAGTGTGGTTGCTTGACTTACGAAATCTCCAAAGATTTTAATAGGGCTCAGATTTTTTTCACTGACAAATTGCGGGGATGCCCCCTATCATGTTTTATTTTTCACGACCAACAAGTTGCCTACAATACCTATCCAGTGTTTTTCTTCGTAAGCATTGAGACTTCAGCATTGCACAGAAACATCAGCAGAACGGAGTATCCTGTAATGGTAAATAAGTAACAATCATTTCGTACTTTCAGCAAGTCAAACAAAAAACTAATATTTTTGTGTTCAGTTAACATCATTTGGAATTAATTCCTTGCAGATTTGCATATACCATGCATAGGTATAAATATTGGTGACATTCAAATGGACCTAATTGTTTAAAAATGCGAAAATGGCAAGTTGTCTGTTTCGAGTAAACTGACAAAAAAGGGATTTTTGAAGGCAAACTTTAAATAAATTACACTCTGGTCAGCCAGTCAAATACGTTGATGGAGATTAAAATAGATTTAACTTCATCGTTTGTTTTTTTTTAAATTCGTCTCTGTTAATTACTATATTTTTGATTTGTTTGTCACGGAAATTTGTACGGCAATTTAGAGATAACATTTGAAAGAAAATTTCCAAGCAAACGTAAATGTAGAGGCGCGGAAATAATGTTCGTTAATATAATTGATTGAGTAGTTTTGAAATTTAAATCTTTGAATTAATATTAACGTTTATGAATGCATGTAGAAATATTATAAGCTCTACATTCTCTGTGTTTAAAAAATTTAATATTGATACATGTATATTTTTTTTTCGATTTCAGTCATAATATGCTGCATCAACCTGCATAATATCGGAGCATAAGCATTGACTCGGAAACAGGTGTTACCATTCAAAGCACTACTGTAAAACTATCAGTGCTAAATAAATTGGACAAGTCGGTAGCGGAATTATAAAAATGAGACAAAATGCCAACTGTTTTTATTCCGTGCTTCCAGATTTGGGATTAGTATACTATGGTAAGTGCACAGCACAATTCCCTATGAGATAAAATGAACAATATTTTAATTGATGTTAATTTGTTTTCAGACGCAGGATTTAAATTATACATGACGGCTAACGTGAACTGGACATCCGAACATTCTCTAAGCTGCAAATGCAAATGCGTCAATATATGCAAAATGAGTAAGTTNCCCTGAAATCCATATGGTAAGTGCACAGCACAATTCCCTATGAGATAAAATGAACAATATTTTAACTGATTTTAATTTGTTTTCAGACGCAGGATTTAAATTATACATGACGGCTAACGTGAACTGGACATCCGAACATTCTCTAAGCTGCAAATGCAAATGCGTCAATATATGCAAAATGAGTAAGTTTTATATTACAAATAAATAATATTTTTCTGATTTCAACAGATATAATATATAATTTTTCCTGTTTCACTCTTTTTCAGACACAAANATATGCAAAATGAGTAAGTTTTATATTACAAATAAATAATATTTTTCTGATTTCAACAGATATAATATATAATTTTTCCTGCTTCACTCTTTTTTCAGACGCAAAGCTAATTTCGGCACAGTATCAGAGTGATTATCTGGCATTTAAAATTAATTCTTAAAGAGGTGGATCCTGGAATACTGAATTTGTCCAATCGGAGATACTCGAAAAAATACTGTAATGTTTCGGGTAATGCAGGTCATGATTAGCAAGAAACGAATATGGTTGGATGTGGAAATTCTGTTCCAGTTTATAGCTGTTATATCAAGCTATTTAAATATAGATCAAAATATATATCATGTTATGTATATTATGCCGCCATAAATAGCACTACCAATGTAAATCAATTATGTGGTGGTTTTTTATTAGCATGTAATTTGTAATAGTTGCCTGTTGTTATGTACTTAAAGTAATCTTTAAAGCACTGTGTGTAATAATCAAAGGAATAGGACAGAGAAGCGTCCATGTATATTTGTCACGTGAAGGGGTGATCACCATAAGCAGAAAAACTATTAGAAGAACGCAGGTAAAAAGCAATTAGGATGAATTTAAGGTGAACTTGTTAGATCAGTGGTAGATCTCTACTCAAAAAATGGCTTGGAAATTAATTGGACGGACATAATTTATGTGACAGGTTTTAATTACATTTCATCACTGCTTTTTACTGACGAAATGACTGATAGAGAAAATAATGATATCTTATTGACTTGAAATGTATCAAGTTCAATATTTTGTGATAACTATTAATGGTTTTAAATAAACTGATGTTAATCTACATAATTTATATTTATAACCAGTCAAAAATTCACTTCCTGAATAATAACTCAATTACCAGAAGTCAACATGTAATACGGTTTACGCTGTTATTACGCATTATATCTTCTAATATGTCTAGGTTTTAGATCATCTCACGATACATATTACTACTACATCTCTATTGGATCTTATTATTATTTGGTTATGGTATTACTAATTAATGTAAAATAGAATCCATATACATACTTTGAAAAAAAAATATTACATACTAGTTAACAATGGGCATTATAGATTAACCGTTTATTACCTATGTACAAATCGAAAACACTTTTCAGAATTAAGAAAATTCCCTTTCTTGATATGCGTTGATGTAGAGCAGTTGTAGAAAAACTCTATTCTAGTTGAAAAATATATATTGCAAAGTGTACGCCTGCTTAATTTAAACATAATGAGAATTCAGGGAATAATTCTTATATTTCCAAAATAAAAATGTATTTATTGCAAATTGATTAGTAAACCGTAGAAATACTTTTGACAGCGTATGTCGTCATATTTGACGATTTCACTCCCTAATTGAGGCTATAACATAGTTAGAATTAAAGTTTAATTGAGAAAATTTTGAAATTAATGACTAACAAAAAAGTTAAAATAAAATGGTGATCTCTTGTTTTGTAGCCACTCAAATAAAAGATAAATATAGAAACGAAATGACAATTTAAAATTTAGATTTGACTCTAGCTTGCAAATAGCGTCTTTTATAATATGTAATTTTTGTAAGCTAACACAAAATCCGAGTGATTAGATAAGAGCAAACCTCAACTTTAATTTTCCCGTACTTCGGCACATATTAATTACATGTAGCACCATTCATGGCTCAATAATTACAAAAATAAGTATTCTAATATAAATATTATTATTTATGCTTTTGGATATTATGCATGACAGATTGAATTCATAATTCATAATGAATATGCTTTTCGAACAAATTTTCCCACGTACAATCATAAATATATATAATCCAGCAGCACGGTCAATTATGCTCTCTGCACTCCGCCTAAGTGTTATACAACATACAAAAAATGCAATCGCTTTCATCTAGAGCAATATACTCATCCTCAAAAGCATATTTTGTGTGTAGTGACTCCCTGCTGCAATGACCAAAAAAATCTACCCCACAGAGCAATCCATACTTATCTCTCTGAGTAGGTTAGTATTGCAAGTTTTTTTAATGTTGTTATGGGAGCACCAGTGTGTATTCTTCTTCACTTGTTGAGCAAAAACCAAACAGCATTTTCCATTACCACAAATGAAATCTGGTAGAGCAAGGGAAAATACAACCTTACAAGTACAAGTAATACAACTCAAGAAACTCTGTTCCATTCATTCAGCAAGTGGTACTCAGCTCATGTTTTAGCTTATACAATGGGATATGAGAAAACATCAGTTCTGATCACCCTTTTTACTGAATGAGTCACATGCTATAGTGCAAGTAAACAAATCCTTTTACTAATCTTCGTTTTTGCAATGTATTTTTGCAAAGAAAAACGTTTTCGCAAATTAATGCTGGTTACAAATATTGCACACTTCACAATATGTGCATACAACATTCACTCATTTCTGGGGTACAAAGATCCCAAACATCTTTCACGTAATTGGCATGACTGTGTGCTCAAGGGTTACTTTTTCCCATTTATAAAATTGCTTAGCAAAATAGAATTTCTTCCAAAATTTATGACTACTAATTTATCCCTGTATATTACATGATAATTGCACGTGAAGTGAAAGTGTTCCATATAACCTTCCTCACTCAAGTAAATAATTGAAAATTGCTTGCTTTTGGTTACCCAACAATGTAAGTGTTTTTGGAATAATCGGTTCATTTTGCTTGGGTGAGATCATCCACAAAAATTAGAAATTGTTACCCTTATATCTATTTTTTCATATGACCTGATGAAATAAGACGGCACGTAGAAAGTGCGATTGAACATATTTTATTTAATTTGCAGGTAAATTTTGCTAATAATGGAGCTCGATTACATTACGAGACCGGCTCTTGGAAGCTGTGTTTCCCTTGGTGAGCTTTATGACGGCTGGGTGGACAAATTCACTGGACTGAATATTTTTGAAGATACCGTTCCAAATGAAGCAATTAGCATAAATGACGATCCCTTCACAGACTTCCAATTTGTGACAGAAGACACCTTTGAAGAAAAATGTGCCAAGCTGAAAATTGATGGTGAAATTAAATTGTCAGTGCTGTCAAATTTGGTGGATGCAAACGGCTCTGCAAAATTTCTTAAAGAGGAAACAAAATCATCCCGAACCATAAATTATTCTTTGGTCTATCACAAAAGGACGGTGTACGAGTCTATAAATTATGCAAATAAATATTTGAAAGATAAGTACTCATCTGACATTATCAGAAATGGATCTGCCATTGCCACTCATGTTGTTCAAGGAATATCATGGGGCGCTAACGTCATACTATGTTGCACATCCAAAACAAATGACACCAAAAATGTGAAAGATATCACCGGAAATCTTTCCGCCGGATTGAAAAAAGTCGCGTTCGGTCTGTCAGGAAAAGCATCAGAGGAATTTAATGATAATGATAGTTCAAAAATGGTCAAGTACGGCGTCCGTATTTTTGGGGACGTGCTCCCAAAAGGGGAAGATTTGCCAATGGATATGAAAGAGGCGATGACCTACATGAGGAAAATTCCCAGTGCAATGGAAAGTAGTAACGGGGGGAAGGGAAGACCATTGAGCTATCGCTTTATCCCGATCACCCAACTGCAAATACACACAAATTTTTCATTGACATCTGAAGTGACCCTAAGAAGCATTGAAGATACCTATGTGAATTGCATCATTCAAGCTTTCGATCAAATAACAGTTGCTAGGCAGCAGTTACATGACTTTTATGAAGATGCCAACAATTTCCAAAACTGCATTTCGTTAGACGAACTGGACGAAATTAACCGGTTTTACAGAAAAATGAATCGTATTTCATTTACATCTCGATTGGCAAAAGTATTGAAAGAAGTGCGCTCGGGGAAAGCGGAAGATGACAAACTTGACAACCTTTTAGATGACATTGATGAAACGGGTCTGAACCCTATTAAAATGACAAGGGCGTTAGACAAGTGGAGAGTGGTCAAGGAAAAGATTGAGTTTGCAAGTTTAATGGAAAGTTATGGTGCTAAATATATTCCATCAAATATATCGTTTGAAGATGAACTTGTAGAAAATTATAATATTAAGTGCGTTATTTTGTATTTCTCTCATAAATTTAAAAGTGCCGATGTTGTTCGGTGGAACGCAAACAAGAGCTTGTTTGTAAGGCAGGCCAAGAATAAGCAGACCGGTTTTAAATATTACGCTGTTGATTGTGAAAATTTTTTTAATCTCGTAAATGAAAACCAGAATAGTTGTATTAAAATTGTTCTCTCTGGAAAAGTTCTGGTGGAGGATTTACTGGATGACGAAGAGAAAACTGGTAATATGCCACTTGCTCGTGCACTTTCCGAAACATCAATCAAAATTGTTCATACACCGAACAGAAAAATGTCCCTCACACTCCCCTGTACCGGAAATAACTGTGATGGAAAAACTAATTATGAGTGGAACTGTGACAAATGCAAAGAAAAACTGCAGTACGGATTTGATTACCATGTTTACTGTGATTGTGGCAAGACACCTTTCAACGCACTCGCATTTAAGTGCACTGACCCAAGACATGGAGCTGAGTATGAAAGACATGACGACCAATATTTTATTGATTTGGTGGAGTCACTCAGGCCGTGTAAAGAACTGAACATTTTGCTAGTGGGGCCTACCTGTGTGGGGAAGTCAACATTTAGGAATGTAATGTTTAGCTTCCTAAAAAATGGTTCCTTGAAAGATGAAACGAACGGTTCCCCAATCCAAGGCACACAGAATGGCACCATGGCCACAGAGACTGCTAAAATATACCCGATCAATCATAACGGCACCACCATTCAGCTTATAGATACCCCAGGCATAGGAACTGTAGCGGGTATTGAGCATGACAAGAAATACATACAAACTATTATGCAGACTTTATCAGAACTCGAGGAAATTCACGGAATTTGCATAATACTCAACTCACAAGATCCCACAGGCTCCATAAGAATCCAGTATTGTGTCCAGGAACTGCTCATGTGCTTTCATCGAGATGCAATCAAAAATATAATATTTTGCTTTACCAATGCAAAATCATCATTTACACAAGAGCACAGCATTTCATACCTAAGAAAAAGTATGAACCAAGTTGACATTCCACTTTGTAGCTCTACCACGTATTGGTTTGATATGGCAGCAAATGGGAAAGTGGGCTCATGCCTGAAGCTTAATGAAGAAGAAGGAAATAGGTTTGAAGAAACTTTTAACACGTCATCTTCTGAAATTGACAGGCTGCTCAAGCATATCAGTAAGCTGAAACCACACAAAGTAAACGACAGTTTGAATCTAAACCTGGCTCGAGATGTTGTCGTTATGGTAGAAGAAGCTCATTCAAAACTAAGAATGCTCCAGACGCCTCAAAGATTTGGTGACCAGGGAGACATTTTAGCAGTATTATGCGTGCTTATTGGCATTGGCAGCCAAAGCTTTCCAAGTATCCTACCTACAACAGCAATTTCCAGAAACATTGTAAAGTTTGCCCTGGGTTCCGGTTTATCCATCAACGCAGTAAATGAATTTTTCGTTAATCTTTTTCTTCCAAAACACAAGAGAAATGAAACAAGTATGACGGCGAATTCATTTTTAGAAACTCTCCGCCATTCAGAAGCAAGGTATAGTACTTCAGATATACTTGAGAATAAACGATACATGCATGAATTTGTAAAAATATTTAAGGAAATGGCCAGACATTCTACCAAATTTGCTAAATTTTTACACCGTTTTGCTATTTTTCCTTACAACAATGTTTGTCAGCATTATCTTGACTACCTGATAGAGCAAGCCGAAAACAATATTAAATTAATTAATAATCTCGAAAATAATAAGCTCACTTGCGAGGCAAAGGAACAAGCTATTATAACTCAATTGAAAAAGTGTAACGAAAAGGAATGCGATCCTGCTACATTAAGTGAATTTGAATGGGTTAGAGGAGAAATGAAACAGTTTCACAGATTGTGTGAAAATTTAGTCAAATATATGGAAAGCCGTCAAAGTCTTGAACCTCGTAATAATGCAATTTTTCCAAGACTTATGAACAAAATTGAGGAAGCAAAATTTCAAAACAAATTGACTAATGACAAGAAAGAAGTAATCAGCAAGCTTCCACTGAATTGTATGGGATTTAGAGAAAGCAGAGGTACAACAAACAACAAAAACTCGGGGGTAACTAAATATTACTAGGAGAAATAAAATGAATAAAATAATTTGAAATCGTGTTATCATCAATTCTTATCCGTTATATTTCAGAGAGAAATACACAACAAATCAGGATTAATCAATTTTGGTAACTCATGCTATATTAATTCAGTCATCCAGTGCCTCCGTCACACGTCCCAACTTGATAATTATCTCAGGACCCAAACAAATTTGTAAGTTAACTAATTGTATCGTGCTTATTTTTTCAGTCATATGTTGGAATTTGTGTCATGGTCTTTTATTTTTACTTTTGTTTAGAACTAGTCAATTAAACCGTGAACTCACTCACGCACTAGCTGTGTCAGCTCAGCAAATGCGTTCAGCAACAATATGCTTACAACATTTAAAGGTAAAAACCGTAAATGATTTGTTGTTATAGAATGGCAAGTTATTTAGAAAATATTTTTTATTATCCACAATATTTTAGTATGTAGTAGATAAACTCACTCCGATGTTTCATGGAAATGGCCAGCATGATGCTCATGAATTTCTGACGTTTATGCTGACGAAGCTGGATGTAGAAATTTCTCGTGAAAGTGGTAGCATCCAGGACCAATCTGTGCATTCAGGTGCTCAACATGACATTGGTTGGGTGGATAACGTAAGTTCATCAAAAAACGAAATATGATCATTCAATTGAAAAGTCAATTGTATCTTTTTTTTAAATTGTTATTTTCAGAAGTCTGATACATCAATGATTCAGAATATATTTTCTGGAAGACAGAGATCTCGTGTTGTGTGCTCTAAATGTAAATCAGAGTCGGTCAAAGTTGAGCCTTTCTTCATTTTATCAATTGACATACCCAACAATGCTGAAAGTAACATCAATATTAAGGTGCATATTTTCATTTGATACGTTATCAGGAATATGATCATATGTATATTAATACTATTATTCTAGTAAAAATTAACTTGTTTCTCATTTACAGAAATGTGTTGAGACTTACACCACCGAGGAGCAAATCTTAGTTTGGCAGTGTGAAAAATGCAAAAAGACGGTTTGTGCTACCAAAAAACTGGATATCATTGAGTTGCCAAACAACCTAATAATTCATCTGAAAAGGTAAATTGCAAATGAAAATTATTGCAAAAATTATTGAAAAAATGTGCAATAAAATCTCTATGCAAAATTGCACTAATGATTGCATAAAATGATAAACAATCTTTTCACTGGTGTTCTACTAGGTTTAAAAATGACAACGATGACTGGACAAAGAATACGACAAAGATTACCTTTCCATTAGACACAGTGCGTTCAGATGCAATTTTCGAAAGTACGCCTAGGTCACACTATGAATTATATTCTGTCATAAATCATACCGGTAAAATGGATGAAGGACACTACACTGCATTGTGTGGGGAGAATGGGTGAGAAAGATACATTAAATTTAATATCAGTTCTCGTATGAATAATTTTGAAATAACAATGATGAAATATTTTACAGAAATTGGTGGGAGTTCAATGACTCAATCGTTAATTTTATAAATACCAACCAAATCTGTTCATCAGACGCCTATGTTTTGTTTTACGAGAAACAGAAAACGTATCTACAACAGAAATCGTAAAACGAAGATATATGTTCGAGCGGTATTTAAAAAATTACTAATTAACAAAACAAATATTAAATTTGTTGTCACTAAATAGTAATTTTTGGGATTAATGGAAAAGTCCGAAAATTGTAAATAATGATAAGGTCTCTTACTATATTTAACTAGCGTTCTTTTGTAATGCCTTGACTGAATGCTCACTCAGAATATGTTAAATATATTGCCTTTCATGTAGTGATAAATTTTATTTTTTCCCATGTGTAATAATATTAATTAAACTAATTTCAGCATTGAATAACTTAAATATATCCCCCTGATTAATATGGTATTGAGTATAAGTACTCGTCTTAACAAAAAAGATTGAATGTTTCTGATAGTCATAATATGACGATAGACAAACCAAAATTATTTATTCTACCGGTGAATACTTATTTTGTGCTACATGAAACCAAAGTCCTCCTTGTAGAAAATACATTGCGTCACTAATTGTAAGTACCTAGTTTGGTGTGAATCAGCTCTGTCTAAGAGATTGGTGTGGTAAATGTGATGAAAATAAACTCCTGTGCATAATGATAGCGCCAGTCAATTTTTTCGAAATTTTCATAGCTACAACATATATTTTACTTATCAAACCGTGTTGTTGTATTGAGTACAAGCCTGCTATATATTTAAAAAACTAAACTTTGAACAGTATAGTACGATAATTAAAATATTGACATTTTATGAAAAAATAGGTGTGCAAAAAGATAGCACCAGCACTTCAACTCGGGGGTAAAACCAGTTTTCATAGGCAAAAGATTGATTTTCTATTTCTGGAACTTATAAGCATTACTCATATAATGCCTCCAAATTTTTATCTTAATTTATTGTCCCCGAATTAGGTCTATTTCCGAGGAATTGGAGGGCATATAAAACCGGAAGTGAAAGTAGAGTGTTTTCCCTGGGATTTCAGGCAAATGTGTAGGGAGAAGAGTTTGACCGAAGGTAATATCGAAGCCTACGGCGACATGGGGCTTGGAAATCGTGAAATTGGTCGACTGATTGGGCGTTCACATGAGGTATTTGGAAACCCTTTGTCCTAACAAGGAAACTTATGG
>JAHZMV010000356.1:0-16738 GCA_027743765.1 Coecobrya sp. COE2
AACGATATACCTAGTATCTCCACCGTTTTAACTTTGATCCTGAGAAGTAGAATAATTGTATTGTTTCACGTGATTTTATATCCTCGTATCCTGCGATTATGCCGAACCACACCTATCCTGGGAAAAAATAAAAATAAATTCTCCGACCATCTCTAATGCCATGTCAAAGATAATGCATTTTCATTTACAAAAAGGCTTCCCTTTTCCAATTATTTTCCCAAATCTTGTACACCTTTTCTTAGAGTCAGCCTTTCATGGAAAATGTAAATGGGTCTTCTTTAATACCTGCCGAAAAGAATTGTTAGGCTGTACCTTATCCATTAGTATTAGACTTCCTATAATAACCGCTTGGTATTTTATACCAAAAATAATATAAAAGCTTGTAAACACCGGCGCATCAATATAATATTGTAGCAGTACAAGATTTGCCTTCCCCATTCATAATTTCTCAGAAATATCAATCTATTGGTGGAATCCTTTCTTTCCAATCTTCTTTCAAGTAAAAACCAATGATTTTGTTCCAACCAGTAAAATGCTGAGTAAGTTATGTCTGCCAAGTCGTTCAGTATGTACATATAAATAAAACTTCAAAAATGAAACATTGCGATTTTGACAGCCAGTGCTCCAATGTGGAAAGGGAGACTATCAAATCTACATCACAGTACTACATCCACACCTCTTTCTGCACATGCCACCTTGTGCTACTTTCACTTGTAGTTCAATGTATTTTTCCAAGTACCTAAAATAAAACAAAAAACAACTTTTTGAATTCATGAATTGCATTGTCACCCAATACATTTGCAACTTTCCCTTGTCTCTCCTTTGCGCCAAATCGCCTTTCCAGTAAAATATGCCATCATGTGTGAATTGAATTGAAAGCACAATAGCAGTAAAAACTACACATTTTTCTTCTTCTTTTCATCCTCAAATCCCAGCACAACATGCGTTTTCCATCCGCTACCGAAAAGGTAGGTACCAATCCATCATACCTAATATCATGTCTCCTCCTAAAAAGCATCCAACTGTTAATGCAGCTAGTTGATGATATCCAAGCATAGACAATACTATTTATCCCATGAATGTGACAATAGATATTTATACAGGGAACTTCAATGAAATAGTATAAATTCAATTGTGGAAATATGTGAACTGATAAAAACATCAAAAGGAATCCAATACTCAAAGTTCTTTAGGATGACGACAGTAGTAAAAGCTAAAACAAAAATTGTGCGATAAAAATTTTGTGTGTGAAATCAACCGCGTGAAAGTATAATACGTATTTTACCACATTTTTGTCAGAAAGTCTTCTTGGAAAGCATCAAAGAAGGGGAAAAAGTAAAGCAGCAACACAGCAAAATGTTTTCCTGTAGAAAATCCGCAGAAAAAAACTAGACACCGAAAGGAAAAGACATTGCAAGCTTTTCGCTGCCATATCATTCCCGAGTTTACTTTTTTATCCCCTGGAGCAAAAGTTCACTGTGTCATTTCTCCTGCCGTACTACTGTTTTAAAAGCTGTTGCTTGCATTGTATATAAGAAAAACAGCGTGCTACACATATTTTTATGCTCAACCACCTCATCGTACACTTGCAAAATATTATCAAAACCAAAACCACTCCACATCCCAACCGGTCGAACTACCGTGTCATAGGAACAAAAAGAAAAGCACAACATTTTATCAGCACCCGAGAAAAAGGGAAATAAAGTGGAAGAAAAGGAACGACGGGAAAACATTATGAACCCACTCGTTTTTCCCCTTTTTTCTGGAGGGAAAATAAACTGTTGTGTTTTCCGTCTTGTTCTATGTCCATCCCATCTGCGGCTGCTACTTTTCGTGCTGTCATTTTGTTGCTTGTATCCCATTTTCCTTTCTTTTGCTGGCTTATCCCACTGCACCACTTTCACCGTCACCGTCCCATGAACATCATTGCATTTATTGTCATTGTGAAAAGGAATATACGACGATTGTTTCTTTCTTTCTGTTGTTGGTTGTACTTGGCTCGGAGAAAATAGACACATGAAACATGATTTTGCTGGCTTCTCTCTAGCTTTTTGAGTGAGTTGACTTGTCTTGTAAAACGCAACAGCACCCAGCCGTCACTATATAGAATACATTATTACACACGAAGCGAATAAGTATGAGAGAAAAATGTATTCGAAAAGTTGAACTGGAAATCCAGTATCGTATCATCAAAAAAACGCCAAGTGGTGTTATATATGTTTGTAGCTCTGAGGCGCGTTGTTATATGGCACCTTTGCTCAGCCCACCTCCTCATACCCAGTACCATCACCGTCATCGCGTACTAGAAAAATTGAACAAAAGCACAATTCCTACAATCTCTTTCTGCCTGTGCTCAATTTTTATTCACTCTTTCGCCTACAACAACTTGTCTCTTTAAATCGTTCCCATTTATTTATATTTTTTCCCAGGACAAAAGGCGGACAAAGCTAAAGTGAACTACATCTAGCTGCCTTCGCCATTGCAAAATTTAACTCGGCTAGTAGGACACATTTCAGCTCATCCTGTCAAATAAAGTGGCGGTAGTGTATGTTCGTCGTGAGAGAGTAAGCGGGTGAGTTGAGTGAGTGAAGGATATAATGGATGAAAAGAAAAAAATGCAATGCGATAGCATCATACAATAGTATTGGAATGGAGAATCAGGGAGGACAGTGAGTTTTCCGGTGGAGTAGTAAAAGTAGTAAAAATAGCGGGCGGAACAACACACACACACACACACACACACGGCCGTAACCACTTTCTCCTTTGTCAGCGGTGATAAATATAAAGGGAGTCGTCCTCAGAATCACAAGCATAAAAATGAAGGCAGCTACATGACTGCAGTGGTGATTTAACTGTGAAGTGTACACATTTACCCAAACACTGTATACTAACCAGCATTAGCTGCGCACAGGTTTTTTACTATTGCCAAGGGTCACTCATTGTATAATGTACTTACGATGCATGCTACAATGTATTACATATGTGTGAGTATGCGAACAATAAATGAAGTATATATCAGACCGTATTTATTCCCCCTCCCCCAAGCTTATAATACTTCTACCTTTCTTTTCTAGTCTTGGATGTTCTTTCTTTAAAAAAGTGAAACCAGTTGACCATGGTGACTTGATAGGAAGACTAGTATGTAATATAATTGTGGTATTGGTGGAAGGAAGAAGTGGTGTGATGTGGCATTAAGGAATACATTTTTCACCCCTGACGAAGCGGCAGGCATAGGACCTTGAGAAAGATTGGCTTCAGTGGTAAAGTAAGGTTGCTATTGGAATGTCGTATGGTGCGGTAGTGACGGTGAAGGACTTAGGTATAAGCCTTAAAGCTATTCTACTTACTCCTTTCTGATATTTCTTAGAAATTCCGCCATAAGGTACAGAACCGGAGGAGATAGGTATGTGTAGAATGTCACATGCAGACAGACATACTCAAGGCAACAGTTTCTTCAATTCATTTGAATCATTGAAGCAAACCAACCAAACCAGGGGTGACGTTTTTCCTTATAAAAATTTTCTATTTTTTATTGTGTTGAAAATCCACCAAGTGAAATCTATATAAAATATAGGAGTTGAAAGTAGAGATGGGAAGAGACAATAATAATGGCAGAAAAGAAGATGCAGCAGCATTGGAAGTGATGTGGCACAAAAACGGGGGAAAGGCGAGGCGAGATTAAGGTCTACTGAAAAAATAGAGAGTAAGAAGTGGTGGTACTGAGAAGAAATTGATCAATGCCGAAAAAAGTGCCATGCCATATATTGCTGAAGAAATAAATGGTAAAGTAGATCGAGACATCGTTTTAGTTTTTCTTTCTACTATTTGCTCTTCTACAAAGAGAATAATACCAAGAGATACAGAGGCAAGCATGTTGCGATTTTTTTATGCTTTCACATTTACAAAGCAGCTGCAGAGTGGCAATTGCAATGCTGGATTTCAAGAATGGAGAAGCCAAAGCCACTAGCGTGTGTGTATAGATAGGTTATAAGTATTATGTGGACTTTGATAGCAAGTCTAGAAATTGAATGGACCTTTTTTGCAATTGTCTTACATTCATATAATATTGTCCTCGTCCTCTCTCACTATCTCTACTCTCCAACCGAGTCATCCAACCCAATTTTGCCAATGCTACGTATTCTTCAAGGAGTTGAAGAAGATGAAGAAGAGGAGACGAAAGAATGAAATGAATCGAGTTTATTGAGTTTTCTTACCATTTCTTCTAACTCGGAGCTAGCTTCTTTTCATTTTTAGTGCAGTTGAAAACTAGGGTCCTTTAGGTTAAGCTTTAGCTCCACTGAGCTGTAGGTTCCATTTAGCATTATTGTTTTTTTAGAAAAGCAGAGAAAAGGATCACTATTTTCATTGGATGGTCAGAATTAGAAACACTGGAAAGACACTGGACTTGTTTGTCTTCTTTGAATTTGAACACGGGCTTTACTGAATCTAGCGCAGCAAATTTGGGGAAAAGCTCAATACTATAGGTGAAAGCATTTTCCTACCCAACTAATAATAATATTTGTACGAATACAATCACTTGATGATTTAATGTACATGTAGGTAGGTGTACTGTCTATATATCTTTCTGTAGCATTGAGTGGAGCACTGAACTGAAGTTATTTTTTCTTCAGAATGATTGGCACAAGCTAAAAAGGAAAATAGTAAGCCTGAGGTAAGATGGAATCTCATTTCTCTTAAAAAACAACTCATTTCTTTTAATGACATGTTATAAAAGCCGGCAACATGTCTACTGAAAAGCTAGGTAGCAGTAATGATGTAAAAGAGAATAAATATAAACGTCTCTTTTCAAGGAAATAAGTAATGAAGAGTAAAAATAAAAAGGAGGTTTATGAGAACGCAGTAGTAGATGATATTAATCTGAGATGTGTATACAGCGTCTAAACATGATTTTCATTTTCATGTTTAAAAATCTCGGTACTCCATGTAAGATAAGAAATTTTAGGAGCCATGTATAGGCATGTACAAATAATATAACAAGGGTGGTAGTGAAGATAAGATGAAATGCGATGAGATGAACTGGACAAATTGATACGGCTTGTTTCCCGGTTTTTCTCTTTGTGAGCCTTTTTCATTTCTATTTTTACCACTATGAAAACGAAGCAGCAAAATAAAATGAATTTCTTCTGCCTACTCCATTCGCATTCAACATAAAAATACACAGAAAGGTTATCTTTTTTTATAATTGAACTCATTTGTTCAAACTTACTCTTTTCTTTATAGATTTTTGATACTCTGCCAAAATGAAATAGTGGTACAAAAACAAGATTGTACGTGTATAACAGCATATTTGAGTAAGTGTGTGAGTGAAGTCGCGGAAGCGGCTTTCTCTATTTCTTTCTCGTTGCTTTTCTGTAACTCCAACTAGTTGGCTTTGTTTGGTCCATTGGTCGCAACAACAATACAAATCTGCGGATGAGCAAAATGTGATGTTTCCACTAGAGCATCACCAGTCCAAAGGAAAAATCTGTTCCTTTCAAAATTCCACTCTTTACTTCTTGCTTTGTTGCACACTGCAGCACATACATATAAACCACATATGTAGCTTCCGTCGCCTTTTTCCAATTCAAATCGAACATGCAATGAACAGTCATGTTTACTAGCTGTCTCACACGGTACATGTTTGTTATGGCCTTGTACCTCTTTTTGAACTGTACTCTCTCATGGAGAAAGTTTCGTTTCAATTTCAACATGATCATACTATTTTCTTCCAACAAGATAACACAATAAAATTAATACAGACTGACTAGAACAAGATCTTAACATCATGAAGCACAAGAAGCTAACAACATTGCATCATACAAGGGAACAAGGTCAAATGTGAAATTTCCTCCTTTCTCTTTCCTTAAAATGCGAAACATCCGCTGCAAAAAATTGGCTTCATCCATATTGAACGAAACTTGAGAACATGAAATATCTCGTTTTGATTTTTCTTCGACGATGCAGCAATTCTATGATTATCTGCTGTGATCTTTTTCGTAAACTGGAAAAAGCATTCAACATAATATCAATCTTGTGTATATGTTACTATATACCTAATAATATTGATCATATATGACTTCCGTTGAAAGATGCTAGCTATGGGTGGAGCTATTCATGCGTAACATGCTGAATGGATGGATGAAATTGTCATTCTTTCTTACAAGATGAAAATGAAACTTTCACTGTGGAGTACAGAAGATAGATAGGGATACCGTTGAGCCATTTCTTTAAAAGAGAAAAGTTCATTTTCCCCAGTGAAAGCATTAGAGCACCATAACAAAATCTTTTCACTTGATTTTGTGTTGAGAGAAAAACGAGGTTTCCAGTTGTAGTTTCTCATCCTTTTGATCATATGACGATGTTGATCATGATCGTCAAGGCAGATGAAGTTTCTTTAAAGAATGCCTAGGATTCTAAGATCATGATCATACGGATCACGACGATATGTAGCATGTCCTTCGTTTCTGCTGCTCTACTACCAATGCCAAATAAAATAGAAGGATGATGATGAAGGATTATCCCCCTCCTTTGCATATTCTCATCCTAGAGAAAATATATTTTATTCTTGCTTGACAGCAAATTACCAGTGTGTCTAGTCTGTCTGTGGGTACATCGATTCTGTATCTGGTGATCAAGTAAAAGGAAATCTGCTGTTCGTTGTTTCCTTTATATAGATAACATGCGCATGNTGCCAAATAAAATAGAAGGATGATGATGAAGGATTATCCCCCTCCTTTGCATATTCTCATCCTAGAGAAAATATATTTTATTCTTGCTTGACAGCAAATTACCAGTGTGTCTAGTCTGTCTGTGGGTACATCGATTCTGTATCTGGTGATCAAGTAAAAGGAAATCTGCTGTTCGTTGTTTCCTTTATATAGATAACATGCGCATGTACATAAAACAGAATTTTTATTCTCGCATGAAAGTTTTAGGGAGGAAGGGTTATGTCTACTACTAAACTGATCTTGCTGATCATCGTCATAATAATAATAAGCGGTAATGAATGATGAATTTGATGATGACGTGATGACAGGGCAGAAAAACGCGAAGTAGTTCATGCAAGTGCAAGCTGGTTGTATTTATAATTTATAGAAAACAAAAATCGAACACTCTTTTAACTCAATATGCTGTTGGTAGCTCGCTGAGTTATAATATTAAAAGAAGGCGAACAAAACATGAGATTCCTAAGAGGCACACGTGCGTGCCATTTTTCTATTTTCTGAATCATTTTTTAAATACTTCCTTAAACTTGCTTTCCTCTTCTTAAGGAACAGAGAATTTTTTTTGGCTAATCTCAACATGAAATTTTCACTTGACGGCCATAGTGTAGTCGGAGCATCATCATCTTGTTAGGAACTAGTAACAATGAGGATGAGTAAAAGTGAGCAGCAGCAGCTGAAGTAGAACAAAGTAGCGAGCAGTGAACATGTTTTAGACAGGGGGAATGGGTGGGAGAAGGAAAGCGTGAAACTGAGGAAACGTGACGTGCCAGCAAGAAAATCCTGGTAAAAATTCACGAAGAAAATCATAGCTATAGTATTAGTAACAGTAATGGTCGTATACCTTTTAAGGGAGACGGGCATTTGCTCATTTATTATCATGCAGATTGATCTTCCTTCTCCCTTTCATTTTCTTTCTCCACTCATCTTGTCTTGTAGAGACAATGAGTGAGGGAGAATGTAACATGAAGCTAATCCGGATTATTATTACAAAGGACCCTTCACTTTCTCTCTCAACAAACTCAACTACCAGTTTACTTTTACTAAATGCCTGCTTGCCTTTCTCCTTTGCCACACACCAATAAACGTTTCTCTACTAACCAGAAAGAAGAAAAGACCGTGTCACTCCAAAAACAGAGAAGGGTTGATGATGAAGAAGATCATGACAAGAGAAAAAAATTGGCAATAAAGTGCAACTGTAGAAAAACTGGTTTTAACCTATTTACTGCCAACTCAAAGTATACATGGACATTTTCTTGAATATATAGTTTGTATAGTCTAGTAAAATTAGAAAGTGCCTTTTGTGTGGGGACAAAAAGAAAGAAAAATATCACTGCATAGTTTAGTTTGCGTGCACTCCACTGGCACTGTTGGGGCAGCTTCAGAGAACCTTCGATTTTTCTTATCTTGTATCTGCGTATTAGTGTTAATGGGAGCTTTCTGCAGAAGCAATACTAAAGGATAAAAGAGTCGTGACTGTCTGCAGAGGGTAGAAAAGCGGAGTGTTGCGTTAGAAAATCGATTCGTTCGAAAACTGTTCTTGTTTTTTGCAATGTGAAGATCACATAGCAATATTCCAACAAGCTATATGTATAGTAAAGGAATTGAATTGATGTCACGACGTGAGTGCATAGACAATATAGAGACAATTATTGGTAATATTACTAAAACGGCTGCTGTTTCTTATACTGCAAATATTTATTTGGTTTTCTGTGCATAAAACGCAGTACCTTTAAGCTTATTTTGTTTTTAGCTGTCTTGAAATATAACGGAAATAGTGGGGGGCAGCAACATAATGTACATACCTATATCCCAAGAGTGCAAAGTAAATAAGTAGACAGACATAATTTCTTTTGTAGTTCGTGACATCGACGCTTCTACTTTCTATTGTTTTAGTTTTCTTAAACAATTTGCAGTATTGCTGTTTTCTTTCAGGCATCAATGTGGTACGTAATAAAATAAAATAAAACTAAAAGAGCTACGGCGCAATGAAATATATTGAGTATGTGTATGCACTGGTCAGTGAAATGAAAGAAAATTACGGCAGTAAAGATACCATCTTATCACTCTATGAGACTGTACTATATATCTCTTACGCTTCTTGTAGTCAGTTTCAGTGAAAACGTAATTACAAAAACAACTGACAAAATTTACAGTTATACTTATGGTTATGTCAGCAGCTGAATGACAGTTGGACAACAATGACTTTGTCATTATTAAAGGGAATATAGGTTAAGTGAATGTAAATGAAATTCCAAGAATAGCAGCTGTAGCTGTATATTAGAAATTGTAATATTCAACATAACTAACTAGTAATATCACCTAAATTGAAAGATTCGGATGAATAAAAAATTGAAAAATGAATGGAGTGAAAATTAATTATGAATATGGACAAATGATGTAGTAAGATCATTACTACAGTGGTTAATTATTTATGCACTAGAAATATAAGACCAGTTCAGTCCAGTCCAAACAGATAAAAGACCGATACATGAAAAATGAAACTTCATAAATACACAACATAGTGAACAGATAGAAACTCCAAAACAGGTGAATACAAATAAACGTCATCGTTCCACTTTGAGTTTTATTTGTAATATTTGTTCCGAATTCGGTATGATATAATCGGACGTATAAAATTCAAATGCGAAACAATTCATATAAAGTGGAAATGTAGTGAATTATGAATGGCCCAGTGGACATGAAACTAATTTTCTTTGCAGAGTACTTGCAGGGGTGAACGGGTCCGTCCATGAAGAAGAGAGAATTACATGCTATTTGCAAAATAAAATTAATGACAAAATGTTCGCAATAAAATATTATGGAATTTGTGAATGTTCCCTTAGACTAATGGAGAATGGGGTGGGGTATGTATATATTTCAGTCTTTTCCTTTCGTTTTCGCTTTCTCTTCGAAACTACTACGGAAATTAAAGAAGGACAAGAGAAAATTGCAAATTTGTAATGGACTGGCATGAATAAACTGGAAGTTTTTGAAATGACGCCATTATATCTTATGTGCTTTTTGTTTGTTCCATTTTCAAGCGAAAGACAGCTAGCTTATGAAACCGGATATACTACAATTCTTTATGCATGGTTACATTGCTTCAGATGCAAAAATTACGTAAACATCAGAAGAATGATTTGATTACAAATTGTGCCGTTTATGCCATTGGTCTTTTGTTTTCCTATAACTCAATTAAATTTTCAAGGAAAGAGGTTTCCTGCACACCGACTACCGAGAAAGGTTTCTGCAAAGTACAACACAATTGTCCCATGATATCCTAAACTTTTTCATGAAATAATCATATCATACAGTTAGCCAATACTTTCCAAATTCGTTTACCCAATCATAATGAACTTTGCAAAGAGACATTTCAACTTCTTAGACGTGAACCCAGTCAACTTCTCCAATTTAATATATTTTCTGTCAAATTATCCGTTTCAACAGAAGTCTCTCTTTGAAATGTATTTTCAACGAGGTTCTGATTTTTGGAACTATACACGTACATATATATGATCAAAACTTTCTGGCCATGTGCAGTGCCCAGTCACAGTTCATTCTATGGACAATCTCTGCCTTTTGAGGTTCATTGGCTAGAACCGCGATTGGACTTGGATGTAGGCACGTTAAATAATATGACCTTAATAAAACACCATAGCATAAGAACGTATGCCAAATCATATCGCATTATCAGCAGCAGCATCCAGTAAAATAACGCATTATGTATAAGGAGATCGCTCAGTATCCGGTGCAGAGAATTATATGATTCTGGGATGAAGAAACGAAATGAATTGTTAAAGGAGCAGTTTCTCCACCATTCGTTTCACTGTGAAAGTGCAAGTTCCATATTGCCGGAACCATTTTCCTCTCCTTGTGACTTTTGCTGTGAACGAAAGGTCTCATTGAAGAATAATGTCTAATGATAATGCATGATCCATCTAAAATTGCTATACATATTCCACATAAGGGCACATACCTATAAAGCCACAGCCGCACGAACGGGCTGTATCATATTGCCACATTTTCTACGACATTACCCAACAATCGAAATAAATAGGAGGAAAAATACCGAGTCGATGAGTAAAACTTTTACTTCTCGTTTCCAAACTTTCTTGAATTTATGCCATATAGTATATGGCATATATACTATATCGCATGGAGTGTGCAAATATTGTATATACCGGCGGCAACACTTTAATATATAATAGTGCGTGTTCCACTTGTACTGATATTCGTCGATTCTTTTCGCAATCCCATAAAATATGCAGTAGACTACACCGTTGTGTGGGTCGTGGGAATGTCTGCATTGAGCAAAGATGCCTTGGCACGAAAGTAAAATGATATCTTATTACGGGAATGCTGCTGAAACTGAAAAGAATGGAAGGGGAACTACACCATAATGTACAATGTCCAATCTACTAAATATCCACATAAGTTACGCGATTTTACCGACATTTTTTCTCGTTATGGTGTGTGCTTCTTTCACACAATGACATTTTGAGTGACTTCGTGCTCATAATTTAGTCATGTAAACTGTGCATACCTCAGCCAACAGCATTAAAAGGCCGTCGCGTTATTTGAAGCCGGGTCATTTATATAAATAATATAACAAGAGGGTATTCTAACACTGAATTTCAAACAAAATCATACGTCTTGTCATTAGCATTGTTCACACACGCCACGCACGCATCCATGAACACTTTTCCAGTTTCTGATATACCGATTTGTTATTTATCATCGAAGGAAAATTATGCTTATGATAGGATTCTGCCAGACAGCCAATGGAAAGCTAATGGTTGCCAAAAATAACAGACAGTTTTTATTGAAGCTAAAGCAATTTTCACTCTCAGGTAGAAAGGAGCTCAAAGAGGAAAAAAATATGAACAGACGTTATTTTAAGCAGAGGACTGTGTAGATACCCTTAAGAAGGCATTATATTGAGCAAAACCACTAAGAGTTTGTGTATACTTTCATTCACATGTCTGGATCCTTCGATTTATTTAAAGGGTTTGACTGATCAGAAAAGCCTCTGGGGACTAAATATTTCTTTCCTCTTTTGTTTACTTTTTGTTCACGTTTCCTTCCTTTTTGGATATTACACTTTGGCCTTTAGGGAAAACATATAAAGGTGAAGGAAGCGGGTTGGTATCCTTGGGTAAATGCGGTCATTGTCAATGTCTACATACCTACGTTACTTTATTTAAACAACTGCTTTGGTACATCAGTTGTTGTTTAAAAGAAGCAAAAGAGAAAGTATCCAACCCGTGGGCCAAAATTGTAGTATTCTCTGCATTTATGTGACTTTGATGTTTGCATGTTGTTCTACTTTACACACCTATCAGAAGGTATCAGAATGATGAAAGAATGTACAAACAACGCTTTTATCATTTATTAAATGACATTGCTTATATGGGAAAGTTGAGACGGGTGCCAATAAAAGAGCAATGATATCCTCATCCTATCATCAATCCAGGCAGGTAAGGATGACAAGATAAACAGATGGAATGACAACAAGAGTTGAGTTTACGTCCCTGTGACAATAATAATATTGTCATTTGCTGGAAAAAGGGATCGATGATAATGATGGCGGTGGTGGTGGATGATATTATTACCGTTTCACTGTCATCGTCAAATAAAACCATGGATGCATTCCAGCACACCACAGCACTAGCACTATGCATACCATCTCACATTCTTTAGTATTTTAGGACAACGCTGGTGTCGATGACGATGATGACTGTCTTTTTCACTGATGTACAAACAACCTCAAAGAGAACTCGTGAAATATATATAAGAGACACCTATGATAGATGTTTGATGTTTTTATATCCAGTGCCCTCTTCTCATCTTCTCTACGTGAAAAAGTCATGATATGGCTTTTTTGCCGATATTATGTGATGTGATGTTATGTCCTCTTTATTTGCTCTTGGCTTTTGATCTGCCTCCGTGTGAGGCTCTTTCCTTTCGTTGTTGGCAACATTCCTTGGAATTTTTTTTTCCGACTATCATCCTCCCCTCTTCGTCTCGTCATATCCTTTGTACTTCTCAACTCAAATAAGCTAAGGGTTTGTAAAGAATAAAGAAGAGATTCTAACAGGATGCTTTATATGTCCAGTGAAGGGTATGAAAATACATGTATGGTAAAAAAGGAACAATCGGATTCTCCTCTGGGAAGCGGAAGGAGACAAGCAAATAAGAAATAAGTGCAGAGTTACGTAAATACAGATTCTCAGCAATGCACATCCCATCTGTTTTTTGTCCACCCAAGTCAGTCTCGTCATTGGAGTATTTATAGAGCCAAACAGAGAGGAAGTGAATTCAATATGACTAAAAGGAGACAAAACATGGTCAGCATCCAATTCAATTCATTGGTGATCTGACTAAGCACATGGCATTGAGAGACTGTTGCAAATTGTGTTTTACGAGCAAACCCATTTTACTTAAATCCTTTTTTATATTTTTCGAATATTCATATGGAGACCAACAACAGCATATAAAGTGATTCTGCGTCAATGTTGATCTTTTTAAAGATGTGTCAAACGGTTAATGTCAGCATTACAGAACTATGTCTCTATTTATTATTATGAAAAATATAAAGTGGTACATTGATTATAACATGGCATGTCAATAAGTAGTTTTTATCAGGACACAAGTAAAAAAGTGCCAACATTTTTACACACGAACTGGTTCCTCTTGTTCTCTTCATCTCCTTTTCCTCATGCTGGTTTTCCGCAGTGGTGCGTTGTTGTGAGCAAGGAAAAAAGAGTTGGCCGACTGTGAATAAATCACGTAAACTGCTGTTCCCGTGTCAGATCACAATGGCTTATGGGCAGCATGCATGGCATAGTTAGTAAGTATATGCACCCATATGTAAAATAACGACATGAAAAGTATGTACATTCATTTATAACTACTCCTACAAGACAAGTCATTTATTATCAAGAAAGTGCAGAGGATAGATGATGCTCATCTGACCATGCATGGAGAACCACATCATAATTTTAAAGTAGGATCCTCTACTATCTTGAATTGGTGTAATAGCATAGTGTAACAGCAGCCGTTAGTCCTCTTAGCATAATAAGTGCATATGCACTTATTTTAATGTATATATATATATACTCTTGATTCTGTCGGATTTCACTTAAACATTTTAAGCTTTACAGTGTCACCCATTTATTACTGGCAAAATAATACACATTTTTAATAAGTACAGCCACTTCATATGTGTCGCTTTATTGGTTATGTCTGCATAAACGTATGTATAGTGGTTATATAAATATTTTTATGCTTTATGTTTTTCTCTCACAAAACTTGTTTCAAATGAATAATCGCTGAGCAGCAAAAATAAGGTTGAACAGTTTTTTAATTTCCTCCAATGTCTCAACCGGATGTGGGAATGGAGCAGAAAATTCTCCAGGCTTTTCTCTTCATTCTTACTCAGCAAACAAGTACTGCCACTGCACTGCTGTGCCATATGTGGCTTCCTGGATGCTTTCTCTTGATCTCTAAGGCTGCCGACTTACTATTTTTATCCATTTTTCTATCTCCTGCAATTCTGTATGTTCTTAATTCTTCTTATTCTCCAGTCCTGTTTTCTTTTCTCTCTTCGTCCTCGACATTCATTTAACCCCGTCTCGAATTTGAACATTTTAACCCTTTTTGCTCTCTTTGAAACTGAAATGGCGTGAATGAAGCAATCTGTTCTTATATTTACCATGCCTTCTTCTCATCTCAACCTCATCATTTTAACCAAGCTAAACAAATATAAGTAGAGAGAGACAGAGTAAGCAAAAAGGGGCGGATATTAACTTTGATGGGGCTTACGGGAATTAAAATAACATGAAAATTCACTAGAATATCTTTATTGTACAGCTGTGCACATACACATATGTAAATGTACAAACGGTTGTTTTAGCCCTGGTATTATTATTGTTTGCATTATTTTGTGTAAATTACATCTAGGATAAGTAAAAGTAGTAGCCAAAAAGAAAATATAAGGGAATGATGTAACAACCAACCTACAACCACTACCGCCATTTGATACTTAGCACCACACAATTCCTTTTCATTTTCCGTGAAAATGTGTACAAAGACAGGAATTGCTTTTGGTGGTGGAGGCACTATAAAAGCGAAACAACGGGCAACGCAGTAGAATTGTATTTATTTATTATTTTTCTCTCTGTGGATGGCACTAGGGCAAGACCCACTTTCATTTTCACACTGAAAATGCTTTTTTTTTTAGCTTTTAACTCCAAACTCCTCTCCTTCACACAAAGTTATTATTTTATTGCTGTATTATTATTATTGCTCAAGGAGGAAAAGGTACAAGGCAAACGAAGCAGTATAAGAATAAGAGGAGAAAAGGAAGAAAGAAGAGCATTATCGCAAATCAAATCAGCCGAGAGTTTTTCAGAGAACGGATGAAAGAAATCGCACTTGAAATTGTAAAAACTGTATTGCGTACCAACAGCGCAAAAAAATACTCAAGGTAAAACATTTCAGTTTAAAATCTTTTCGTAGTATTTTTATTATTTAGAGTAAACGGTAAGAATATAAACTGCAATATTTTGAATACCATCCCGTACTGCCCCGGGTGTTTTGTTGTTACTCCTTTTGGAGTAGTCTCGAAAAGGGAATTTAAAATGACGATAAGCAGCAACAGATCAAACAAAATATTTTTGAAGTGACATGCTGTCACTTGAGCAAGTCTGCGAGAATCATTTTGAAAATTGTTATTAATGGAAAAGCCGTTGGTGTGCTGAATCTAACACTTGGTCCTTTATAGTTAGTTCTGTCTTTCATAAGTTATAGTCATTATTACCATCAACCCAGTCGCTGTGTTGAGAAAGTTTGAGAAGTAAAAGTTTAGTAGAGATTCATGCTTACGGATGAGAATTTGCCACGCTGCTATGATGAAATTTCTGAGTCGGCAGATGAAGATCAACGAAACACAGATGAGCAAACATTGACTCTAAAAGGTTGGCAGTTTTATTTTTCATATTTATTATGGAAATATAAATAACACAACACGTCACGACAGAAAGAGTTAGATGAACTCATGTTGAAACTAACTTATGTAAAGAAAGACTTGTCGGCTGACCCCACTTGAATTAGAGGTACCTGGTACAGCCAGAAGAAAATTGCCTATGTGAAAAAGGTATAATCATATTAAAAACAAAGTATTTACTTTGACGAGAATGTATACAACGAGTCCTCAGTACACAATGCAATAACAGTCAGATAAACAAAGGAAATACAAATGGCGATGATGAGAAGGATGAAGAGAGTTGCCATTAATAGTTTTTGAGAGACTTTGTTTTCCAATAACACAACACGTCACGACAGAAAGAGTTAGATGAACTCATGTTGAAACTAACTTATGTAAAGAAAGACTTGTCGGCTGACCCCACTTGAATTAGAGGTACCTAGATTTACAGCCAGAAGAAAATTGCCTATGTGAAAAAGGTATAATCATATTAAAAACAAATTATTTACTTTGACGAGAATGTATATAACGAGTCCTCAGTACACAATGCAATAACAGTCAGATAAACAAAGGAAATACAAATGGCGATGATGAGAAGGATGAAGAGAGTTGCCATTAATAGTTTTTGAGAAACTTTGTTTTCCCTATTTCCTGTGTAACATGTTCTCTTTCCGAAATAGAGTAATAAATGACAGGCAATTATTTTCACAGCAGCATGACACACTGACGCGTTTCTTACCAAAACGGGTCCGTTACTGAAAAGCCAAAACGGTATATAAAACAAAAGGGAGTTCTGCTCAAACGAGGATGTCCGTATTTTATTATAGACTTAGAAAAACATTTATTCCTAAAACAAAGGTTTATGTAAACATGTGCCAGCAGGCAGGAAAGCTCCTTTGGGGAAAGTTAAGTGACGGCAGCTACTACAAAAATTACTATGTATTCATACAAATAAAAAATATACATCTCATGTCCTACACCTAAAAGTATCTAGACATGTTTGTTGTATGTTGAAGTAAATATTTTG
>JAHZMV010000357.1:0-18755 GCA_027743765.1 Coecobrya sp. COE2
AATTACTAACTATGCTGTACATGAAAGCAATAAATATGATTGTGACCCTGGCAGAAGTAGGCTTGGTTTTATGGAATTTACAGGTATCTGTGTGCATTCTGACAAACTAACATTGAATGAGTGTTGATGAACAAAGGAGTTGTGAACATGAAAAAAGGAAAAACTTTTATACAGATAGAGGTAATAGCTGAAAGCTCTAGCTGAAGAAATAAACGCAAGATGTCGGCTTCTGCCTGGCAAGCCAAGTAGCAAAGAGTGGAGTCGTTATTGGCGCAGCTTTCCCTCGCATTCATTCAGCTAGATTTTTTTGTATCTAGTTTTGTTGAGAAGTTGAGATTTGTTCGATGAATGAATGAATAATATTATGATTGAAGATTAGTTTCCTGTCTAGTATGGCATCATGGCAGATTCCAGGAAATTACATTTTTAAATGATTGAAAATACAAAAAAAGTTTTATTTATTCTATCGGGCTAAGTTTTACTGATCCACACACGCACGCATTGATTTTCCATTCATGCAATGGTTGGATAGGGAATATTATGTGTTACATTATTAACATTGCGTTGTTAGCATGGATTACGGAATTTTCCTTGAAAGCAGTTTTAATGCAGCATGGGTATACGTTGTGGTTTCATTGGCTTACCTTGACATTGAGTCCTGCTGACGTCAAAAGTTTTTGAATTGTTAATGAATTGTTCTTTGGAAGGTATTAGATATGTAGAATATTCCAGATAAATGAATGTCTTTAGCAGAAAGAATAGGCATGGCATGGCATAGGAACATTGTGAAACTGTCTGTCTGTTCGTCCGAATCATTTTTATAACTGGGAAGCTCAAACCTCTTTCCGGTCTTTCTTGACACGACTTTTATGGTAAACGTAAAGAATTGATTAAACTTTACCCATACTGTGTCATCATCTTATTTGAGGTTGATGCCACCCATTTTTGATGTATTCAAACCCTACCTATTTGTAAGTATGCAATTGAAGCCTGAAACGCACAATATAATACCAGTATAGTTTAGGCTACTGCTGCAACTATTTGAGTTCTTCGTGGAATTGCCCACTATGCACATTATGTACACAGTGTCATTTGAATGCAAAAATGTAAGTTTTGTCGATTTTTCCGCCTCTTCCATTCACTCCATTATTCCAATTCCCATTTTGTGTCTTTCTTTCCAAAGTTTAACTCTTTAGTATTAGTTTTCGTCTCGGACCAGTGCCTTGGCTAATGGCATTTTACACACGAAAATAATAATAACCTATCAACCTTCCAAATTAATGTTATGATGATGATGTTCTCTATCTGCATGAAATAAACATGCCCATGTTATTATTATCATTACAATGTGTACGTTTCCTCCAGCCAAAAAGCTACTAAAATGGATGTATTACATTTTATGTCTGTTACAAAAAGACAAAGGTGAGGTTGGAGTCGTAGTAAGGCTAGCAGAGCAAAAAGCAATTTATCCAACTCCAATAAACTGACTTGGCGGATGTCATCATCAAAACACACACAAATAATGAGCATGTAATGGAATGAGGAATGACTGAAAGGTGAATGGTAATAGTGGTGAATGATGATTCTACTAAACTCTAAAATTAAGTACTGCTTACCTTCACCTTGGTGTATTTTATTGCATACAAAAGATAATATATATGAAAGTAATGTGTGCTACTACAAATAAGGATATCGCATATTGTATTACAGACATATATGGAATAATGGAAGATGAAAATATGGAGAACACCCATTTTCAGTGTCTTGACATTGCTCCTTTTTTCCTGCATCCTATCTCCAAAATAAACAATTTTTTTTTGAATGCAGCAGTCTTCCCGTATAATAATCCAATAAAGTTAAACTATTAATAATACTTTTACTATATTTGTAATACTTATAACCTGAGAAGGTCAACGTTAGTGAATGGACTTTATCTTTTTGTGCTTTTGCATCGCTCTCTTAATATCCGTGTCGCGTCATGCCATAGTTAGTAAAGCGTTCGTGTGTAATGTAAAGGAAACCGTGTGTGTGTGCAAGTATGTGTATCATAAAATAATAATATACGGTACAATGTAAAATATATTTGTATGACCTAGTCCATGCACGTACACAAAAAGCTCTTTAAACATTTATGCTTTCACCGTGTGTACCCTCTGTCCATGAATTTCATACTCCATTTTACTTCAACAAGCCATATCCACCAAAAAATTATTATGGAATTGCTCAAAAGAGTAAAAAAATTTAAGTACGCAGTAAAGTTCAAAAAAATGCAATGTGTCGTGTCGTGCGTTATTATGAAATCTAACCTAAAATCCAAGCCTCAATTTTACTATTCTAGTCTGTTTCTTTTATACTATCATTTTAGCCATCATTCTGTTAACTAAACATTTATATAATATAACGTAATATGGGAAAATGCATATATATAAACGTTAATCAATTGTCAATCATTAAGTCAGAAAACACTGAGTGCAGAGACTCAGCTCACCACATAAAAAAATGTTCCAATGGTTGCATCCAAAAAATTTCGCTGAAATCATCAAGTTCACACACAAGACCAAGTTAGCTGTATACAGTAACCCTTTAAGCGTGCGTATTTATTTGTTGCACAATTTTCTGCAGAGAGAGATTATAATTTATTATGTGCATTGCATTATGCTAATTAAGCAGACAACGAACTTACTATGTATGCACCATTATTACTATTATATAAATATTATTTTACCCTATGCGTCTACTTAACTTTAATCTGACAATAAACGAGGCAATAATTTAATTTTCTTTGTCATTGCCATAATGAGTATGAAATGTATTCAGAATAAGCAATGAGCGAGACAAAACGCTTCATGCTGCTTTGAAGCTCTAGAAACGGTTGCTGGCTTTCATAATGCATGTGTCTGCACTACTGCACACAAATCCACAAAAATAATTTTTCAATTCATTGTTACATTTTTACAATTTATATCCCTACAAGCATTTTGTTATTCTATCAACACTTGCATATACAAACTATTATTTCAGTAGTCAGTTCTCTGCTACTGTATTTAACGCTGTCATTTCATGACATGATCAATAGTGATCACTTGATCAGCACGAAATTGCCATTTTTGCTGATTGGTTATGTATACACCTTTTCATTTCACCCCAACTTTCCGCATAATTGCTAACTCTAGGCATAATAAATATTTATATATCCCTTTGGCTGTAGTAACGTCAGTTTTCGAAAATGATATTTCCATCAAAATTCTATAAAAAAAATTGTTATATGAATCATGCAAACTATAGTGGAAAAAAAGAGCTGTTATTATAGGGCCGATCAAATAATAATAAAGTGACATCATTCTTTCATTGGCTCTTTGTACTCATCACTCATCCTATCATCATTATCATCATACGTAATAGAAATAATAGCCACCAACAGACAGGCACACGTTATAAAGTTACGTATGAAATGATGAGGCATATTATGATGAAAATGAAAAAAAAATGATGACCAATATCCAAAATTACTTGGTAATTCTGCAGATAATGCAATGTAGTTTTTAGCCAAAAAGTCTAGATCCCTTTTGTGAAAATGAATACTGCCGATGTGTGTGATTCGTGTGATAAGCAGTAGTGATGCTACTACATACAACATTCACTGTTGTACAATATTTTTATATAGGTTCTCTGTGTCTATAGAGTTGTGTGTGCTACATAAAAAGGAATAAAAGACACGCACAATTCCTCCACTCAACTAATTTTGTGTGAGATCCGATATCCAATTTTATTGCAACAAGCAAGGCAACATGAGAGCACAACAGAAAAGAGTTGTATGACTCGAGAATTCATGATATCACGATGATCATCATCAAAACGATTCACGTACTTTGAGTATACATATTGCATTGCATCAAAAAAAATCCTTATGAATATACGGACTCACAAGGCATGAAATGCATATATGGATACACGGACGAACAAACGAATCGGATATTGGATGGACATCACACAGAAAAACATGAAGAAAGTTTATTTAGTAAAGTAAAGAAAACCAAGCAGGATTATGATGAAAACTGAGAGAACATACAGAAGGATTATAGGATAGGGTTTTATATGAGGAATAATATGGCACACAAAATCACACACACACATGTTTTTTCTGTAAACTCTCATGATTCTCGTATGTACGGTATTGTATCAAAAGGGGAGAAAACCACCTTAGCCCATCTGCACAACATATTTATATTACATTTGGCTGTTTACACAGAAAACATAAAGGTTTGAGAGTGAGTCTGCTGCTGCTGCTGCAAGAGCTTTTTGGTCTGGCTTGAAACTATTAAAAATTGTTTACTACGCTAATATGTAGTATTACTTTAAATACAGAAAATGAAAAAAAAAAGTACAAGAAGTGCAGAGCAGACTGACTTGATTATGTTTAGTGCACAAAATACGGATATGAATTGTACACGAGAGAAACATAATAATAATAATGTGTGCATTATTGGAGACTACATAAGTTAGAGAGAAGTCTAGAAAATGAAGGCAGGTAGACTACCTTCATTTTACAATCATAAAAATAATAGTTTTTTCCTAAACTTATTGTTTGCTTGCATGTGTGTAAAAAAATTCTCTCTTGTCCGTCCGTGTGTGGACGACCAAGTATGTAGTATATAGTAAACTTGTACGAATAATGCTGGTTTGGGTTTTAAAACGCTTAATATATGTGCATACCCACACGCTGCGCTGCTCTTTTTTGACGATGACGATGATCATGATACGCTGTGGTGATTACAAGTGACGGCACGGTGCACGGTAAGTTAACTTGTTTTTCATTCGTCCTTTACAGTACTTTTTTGTCTGTGTTCAAAAGTAACTTGCATTAAAAAAATCAACAATGAAGAGTTTCCTCCCAGAAGAGTTAGCATTTGTGTAGGGATAGATAGGCATTTATACACAGTACCAGCACCAGATCACGGAATGAATTAAAACGCATAGTCAGTCAAAACTCTATACATGATTTGAAATCCTTTTTATACTTACTATTATTGACTGACTTTTCTAGATAGATGATTTTTACTGATGATGAATCCTGATCATGCTGAAATAATAATGTCAGTGTGTACATGTGCAAGAGCTCTATATAGGCACACACCACTCTTACTAAAGGAATTATTTTTTACCTGTGCTGATAGAGTGTCTCTTTTTAATGGGATTTGTCGTTACTTTGCTACTGCAGCTATTGCTAATCCTAGTTGTGTACTAAATGTGTAAAAAGATTTGATAAGGAGGATATAGGATGACAGCATCATCAAACTACTAGGACGTACGTGTGTGGTGTGGAGGGATAAAATTTGCAATCAGCAAAAGTAGTAATTGCACTAGTAGTGAACATTCTCCTCCATATATAAATATTATATACAGGAAAAAAAATGCAATTACAGAGTGAACAAACTGACGTCACACAGACATCATCATCAAAGTCAGAAAAAAATCGTCATCATTCTCATTTTTTAAAACATGATGATGGTTTGCATTCATCATCGATCTTGTCCTCTTCGTCACAAAACTTACAACAATATTAATGAAGCTGTGTGTGTGTGTAGTACAACTATTATGATCATGATGCATATAAAATATTATTGCAGTAGCTGCAATAACAGAAGCTGCTACTAACTTCTTCTCTTAATATAATCAATCACACACATAACACAACAATAAGCCAACAATCATACATACACATCTTGTTGCAGCAATCACAATCTCTAGTAATAATATTACATTTTCGAGAGTGTAACACACTACCTTATAAAGATATTATAATATCCACTATAATAATAAATGCGCTACACTTTTCAGTGAAATGAAAATATATGCCTACTGAAAAAATATAGTGATTTTATATAGCAAAAGAAGAGCACAAAACTAACTAAAAAGTGTATAATATTCTCCTTTTTTTTACTTTTTTTCAATATCATCAACGCATATCGCCGTCATCATTATCATCATGGTGGTGATTACTTTTTGTGTGTGCTACTGACTGACTACTACTAAACTTCACTCGACCACCATCATCCACTTTAACGTGCCTTTATAGAGAGCTCCATTATTGTATTGCTCCCGTGTGTGTTGACTTGATACAAGAGAGAGTTTCAAGTTAATTAGCCTCAGAAGAGAAGCGCAGCAAAAACCACCACAAACCAACCCCTTTATCTTCATCAAACGCCAAAGCAAAAAGTAAGCAGGATCAGAAACAACCCCTTCTCTCTGCGTGTGTGCAAGTGTGTGCAGAGTGAGTAATAAGTAGTACTTCAGTTAAAAAACTTTACAACAGTAGTAATAGTAATAGTAGCACTGTTAGTTACATACAACATCAAGTTTCCTATTATCTCTTTTGCTAAAACACTGGCTCAATGAGAGAGAGAGAGAATGATTATAATAATATGAGTTGATCCTGATCCCTTCTTTTTTTATTACTCTCTTGTGCGTGTGCATACGTATGTGTCTCGCTGTAAAACTTTCAGTTTAGTATTATCCTTATCATTTCTATAGGTATGGTTTCTACACTGATTTAAAATGCATATATATAATACTAAATGATAATCTCATCTCAGGTTTTGTTCCTTTTATAGCCTTAAAAGAAAGGGACTTTTTTTACAAGAAAATAAAAATGAGTTAGAGAAATACAGGAAAATAAACTATAATAGATGAGTGTTACATGCATTACTTTACTATATAGAAAAGGTATAAAGATTATATTTTGTCTTGTGTGTGGCCCTTCATATTTTTAATGTAATTTTGTCTCTGAATCAATCTTGGCTTATCATTTTTTTAGGCCTTTCTGTTTTGTGCGAATAAGGAATATGAATAATTATCACATCAGTGATTCAGATAGTGAGTTAAAAGATTATCTAAATGTGTGTGTGTTTCTAAATGTTGTGTAGGAATGGTTAGTTATGTATATGTGCTGAAATATCTATATAGTACAAGATTTTAACTACAAGACAAGAAAATTTAAATGTACACACAAAATAAATAAGTAATACTACCCCTTTTATTAAAGGGTACTGCTATTGCTACTTTATACCTTCTTTTTTTTTCTTCACGCTTTTTACTTAAAAGTTTGTGACCATTACAAAGTGTGTGCATTATATTTTTCATTAGTATTATTATAATGATAATATTAATATAAATTATCGTCCTTAACTAGAAACGTTAACACTTGCAAAATGTGAGCAAGTATATATTAAATATTATGATTTTTTATTAAGAATGTAACATCCTTCATTGTTAGAAAAAGGGGAAAAATACTATTGTAAGTTATTTTTTTTATTATGTGGCGATTTTTTTAAAGGATACATTTTCCTATTTCTACAATTCAACCAAAGTAGAATTTTTTTTCTTCTCATGAACAAAAGTAAAATTGTGAAAACAATTATCTACGCATAAAACAAGGTTTTACCACTAGCCATTGTACAAATAAAATATTTTTTAATCATAATGGTATCAATTCAAGCTAGTTGATAAGGAATTTTTTTTGGTGTGTGTGTATGTGTATTTTGTGCAATTTTACATAGGTACACATAATGCACTATAGTTTGTAATCAGTTTAGGTATACAATTTTAAACCCAACTTACTTCCAAGGGTCATTACTACCATTTTATTATCATGATTAGGAGGTGCACTCATTTTAAAAAATTGCAAAACCTAGTTTAATTGAATAATTACAGATATATGTATACTGATGTGCTATCAACAAGCGCTTAATTTGTTCCTGTTCTTTTTTTGTGGTTTCTTTTGTAAAAGGTGAAAAGGAAGATATATTTTATCTTTACTGCTTAAAAGAAAAGGAACAAAGATGATGGATAATATCAGCGCAACGCTGGATCAACAGGACACTTGTCCAGTTATCTGTTGAGAGAGAGAGAAAAAAAAACCATTCCATGAGAGTGAGGAAGTTATAATTGGATACATTCCATGGGAGGAAGGATATACACGCATCTTCCATTTTCATTTCCTGTTTGCAGCAACGTGTCTTTTCCTCTTTGCTGTACTAAATGGGGTGGAATCGAGCCAGGTTGTATATAGGAAGGGTATAAACCCTCTCTCGCTCAGATGCTGCTGTACTCCTAAATTGGAAGCAGTTTCCAGTCCCCCCAACTACTTCGTTTCCTTTTGCCCCCTGTCAACCGTCAAATGTTAAGGAAGGGAACCAGTGTCACTAACATCACAGGGATTGGTAGCAGTAACACAAATACTTCATCAGGCATCTTATCCTCTTCTTCAGCAACATCTTCACCTTATCATCATCATCATCGTCGCCATCAGCATGATGGAAGTCATTTTCGCAGTAGTAGCGCCAGTGGTAGGGAAAGTGTAGCCCTTGCTCAACAGCAGCAACAACAACGCTCCTCGCATGGTTATCACAATCGCAGTACTCCTCCATCCTCATCCGCTATCCTTGAAGGTGCTCTACCAAGTACACCTCCAAAAAGAGGAAATCATAGCCATAACACAAGTACAAGTGATATCAGTGCCAGTGTTGTTGGTTGCGGTACAACAGCAACAGGAGGAGGAGAAGGGGGTAGTAGTAATAATATCAGTAATATCAGTTTCAACAACAAGAGCCCTTCTCGTCACAGTCATCATCATCAACAGCATTGTTGCGGCTGCGCTTGTAGTACCAATATTCCAACAACAGCAAGTAATAAAGGCACCTGTGGTGGTGGCGATGGAATTATTTATAGCCCTTTAAGCAACAATCATCTTCGTCACGTTGTGAGCTNAAGTGATATCAGTGCCAGTGTTGTTGGTTGCGGTACAACAGCAACAGGAGGAGGAGAAGGGGGTAGTAGTAATAATATCAGTAATATCAGTTTCAACAACAAGAGCCCTTCTCGTCACAGTCATCATCATCAACAGCATTGTTGCGGCTGCGCTTGTAGTACCAATATTCCAACAACAGCAAGTAATAAAGGCACCTGTGGTGGTGGCGATGGAATTATTTATAGCCATTTAAGCAACAATCATCTTCGTCACGTTGTGAGCTGCAGTAGTAGTAGTACCACCACCACCATCCCCAGAAGTAGTAGTCCAAGAGCTCATTCCCCACAACAACAACTGGCGTTACATTCATCTAACAGCCCTACTAATCATAATCATTCAAACAGCTCAACTACTCTGTTGTAGCGGAGATTGCCCTGCCGATAGTCATCCTAGGTTGACCACCACTCTTAACCCTAACCACACCAACTGCATCAGCGGCAGCAACAATAAGATATGGCTTTTTGGCAAGGTATGTTTCTATATCTATCTCTCTTTCTGCCGTAAAAATTATGTCCAACAATTCTTAACTAACTTTTAACAGTGTACATATAAATGCATACATATACTTACTTGTATCTTAAATACCTATTTTTACTTATACCTATACCACCACCAACATCACCCCACCACCAAGAAAAAAATGCATAAGCATGAAAATATTATTATTTTTTTGCAGAAATTTTTATCTTTGGGTATGAATGATGCATTATGCGTGTCTTTGCACTTGTTCTTTTTTAAGTACAAAAACTTTATAAAGTTTTCCACTTGACAAGCCTCAAGCCTGTTGCCTTCAAAGAATGAATCCAATCCAAAAGAGAATAAAATTTGCACACACACACACACATATTAATACCTGCATATTATACACTTGCACATTTTTTTAGTTAGCTGTAAAAATCTAGTAAACATGTTTCATGTTTCATTCTTATCAATTTTTTTTCTAGAATATAGTGGCCGTAGTAGTTTGTAAAGTTAGTTGTAAATAAAATTACATGACTAGATTTCAGCTCTCTTTTTCTCCTCCTACACACACGTTTCAATGCATTTACTGTTTATTCTTAATTTTTACTATCATTTATTATGCATCACTTGTTTGTTCTTATTAGCCCTGGCCAGTTATTTATTATTTGTTCGCTGCTATCAAAAAACTATATTTTACCTTTTCAAAATTTTTCTGTAACAGCAAACAAAACTGTTTATGTGCAATGCAGGTTTGCACGGAGTCTGTAACGCTAATTGTCTATAGCCTGGCTATTTTGCAAAATTCACACAGGCCTCTATGAAATATATAGGGCTATTAGTCAGTATTATAGTTTCTCAAGGTGTGAAATGAGTGGAAAAGGTGAAATAAAATTATATATTGAGAAGCAGATATAATTGCTGGTTTTTTTCTTGCTGAAATCTGAAAATTGCAGAAGGAAGTGCAAAGTGGTTTGGTTGAGTGAGAGACGTATATATCGGTTTTTTTGAGGAAGACAGACCATAAAAGTCAATCGGTCAATAGGCATACATGTATAAACCACACACGTAGTGGTTAAAATTAAAGGTGTATGTAATGTATGCAAAAGTTAGTGTAAAGTGAAATCTCTGAACATTGTTGCAAAAAAGAAAAAGTGCAAAAAGGCTCTATAACAGACGCATAAAAATGTAATGTGAAATTAAAAAGCATATTTTTCTTGGTGTGATTTTGTGGAAGTAATTTTGGAAGAGTTGAGATGTGTATGCGTGGCATTTCTTATTTGTATGCAAAAATGTGATGTGCGCGCAGAGTAGTATGTAGTGTGCATGCATACGTATTATGTATGGAGTTTAATGGGCTGTTTTAATTGTGGTGATAAAGGAGGACGAAGATGACGAGTATAAATGTATGCAAAAGTTAGTGTAAAGTGAAATCTCTGAACATTGTTGCAAAAAAGAAAAAGTGCAAAAAAGGCTCTATAACAGACGCATAAAAATGTAATGTGAAATTAAAAAGCATAATTTTCTTGGTGTGATTTTGTGGAAGTAATTTTGGAAGAGTTGAGATGTGTGTGCGTGGCATTTCTTATTTGCATGCAAAAATGTGATGTGCGCGCAGAGTAGTATGTAGAGTGCATGCATACGTATTATGTATGGAGTTTAATGGGCTGTTTTAATTGTGGTGATAAAGGAGGACGAAGATGACGAGTATTGTGCTCAAGACGATGAAGATGATGAGCGAAGAGACGCTACAGTTCCGGTTATTGTTCGTCGTCGACGGTTAAACAGTGCTAGTACTACTGCTAGTGGTACTGGTGTGGGCTCCACAAGCCATGGTTATTCTCACACGGTGCCTAATCCGTCCCCAGTCATTGTCACTGCTACAGTTCCATGTCACGGAGGAGGAACAAGTTCGTCAAGTACTCAGTATAATGCAGGTGCTATTACGTCTACTCCAATTTCATCAACCAACACTCCTGGTTTCAATAATACTTTGTTCAAACTTCAAAATTCCCCTTCAACCTCGTCTGTGGTCGCAACTCCTCCTGAACTACTCTTGCCAATGGACTTTATACAAGTACTCATTCATCAGCATGCTAAAACTATTGTTGCTCTCCAGGTGGGTACTTTTCCAGCCGTATAGGCTTCATGAATGATTTATCCAAAAAATGTGATGGAGAAAGTGTGTAATGAAAAATGTGAGTGGGAAATATAATGGTGTTAATTTGCATGTGAAATAGGACCTCCAGAGGGAAGTATCCACCCTGAAGGACTTTAGGACGAGCCTTTTACATTCCTTGCCAGCCACAGGTGCTCCTCCTACAGCCGTTGCTTCTAATGGCCTGTCTGAGGCAGTGTGGACAACGGGAGGGGCTAGCGGCGCTGTAGGAGGAGCATCGGCTCCAGCGGTGACCGCTACTTCTTCCGCTTCTTCTTCTTCTGGTGCTGGTGCTACAGCACCGAAAATCCCTCATCCAGACAGTGGATTCAGTACGGAGACCAAGTCAACTAATCAGAAATCGGATGCAGAATCTGACGACGAGCTGTATTCCCTTCTCAGTCTAATCCAGTGTAAAGTTCAAGAGTCATTAATACGTAATGATTATCTGTTAAGTTCCCATCATCAGAATAAAACCAATACCACGACCGACTCCTCAACAGGTCGGAGTGGTAGAAAAAGTGATACTAGTAAACCAAAGGAGAGGCTAGGGAAATTGGACAAGGTGTTAGGAAACTGTGATAAAGTGGAGTTTCGTAAGGATTTCATTTCCAGAGATGTGATTAGAGGAGTGTTGAGTGCGGAGAAAACGGAGCTCCAACGGCAGCTTTTCTTTGCCTTAGTTAAAATAGAGGTGAGTCTATATACCAAAGTGAAAGCATAATTAGAGAAAATTATGTTGTAAAATTCTAATTTTCCCTTTCTTTCTTACGCAGAATTTAAAGTCACTTTCAAAAGAGCAGAAGACGATAGACTCCCGTGTGCATGCCTTATCTCAAGAGAATGAGCAGCTTCGCTACAAGGTAATAAAAACAAATAATAAGTTGAGAGATAGTCATAATCACTCCTGCATAGCCAGCAATTACCTAATAACCATTTTTTTGTTACAGGTCAAGGAGATGGAAATCGAGCTAGAAGGAACGAAAGCGACATTGCGTATTTTACAAAAGAATTCCTATTCTCCTGCTCCTGCGCTAGCGAACAGGTCATCTTCCTCCTCCTCCTCTACAGTATTACCTGAGGCACCAAGCCGTACTCCTACTAGTAATCATCATCATCACCACGCGTCTAGTAGACTGCTACCTCCCTCCCCCATGTGGGAAACCGACTCGCTGGACAACACTGATCCAGCGGACTTTGCCATTCCAGGAGCTACCACGCCCGCCGTAGTAGCCGCCTCCGCGCTAGCGTCAACCATTGTTGCCTCATCTTCTGCACCTTCTGCATCAACAGCAACGCGTCAGAGACTGATCCAAAAACTGTCGGATATTGAAAGCATCAATAATTCCAGTAGTAGTAGTAGTAATAGCCCGTCGTCGGCAGCTGCAACAAACAATAATTCAACAATAAGACTATCGACTAATAATAACTATTCGTACAGTTCTAGCGGTAATCATAGTGGTAGTTCTAGTGGTAATATGAAAAAGTCACCCGCACCCAAACCGCCAGTGATAATTGAACATGCCACCACAAGCCCACCTTCCAGTAATAACAATAATAACACAATTTCCAAACAGCAAAAGTCAGCATCTCCTGTAGGCAATAAGAGTATGAGTTCAATTAAAAGTAACAATTCCAGTATTCCCATTGCCGTTAGTAGGCTGAAAGCCAGCAAGGCTGGAGGCGGAGTCGCAGCCCCCAACAGTGCCAGCAGTAACATTACCAACATCACCAACAGTAAAGTTACTACAACTGGAAAGTTAAAAACGGGTAACAATGGAACTGGTGGTGGTGGAAGTGGGAATAGTGGCAACAATGAAAATGGTGGTATCGGCACTATATGGGCCAACTGGTTTAGATCTTAAAAAACAGTAAAAATATATTATTCTCTGTAACCTTTTTTGTAGCACGAGGCCTTCACTTTAATTACTTATACAATTTTACAAAATTGCTATTATATATACATAGGTATATAGATTACCTATCATTTTTACATTTTTATTTTAGTTTCATCCTTTCTGGTTATATAATCTCTTGTTTTATTTGTTTTAATTTACTTTTTTTGCACTTCATGCAATAAGCACTGATTATAAAAATGTTGACTGATGAATCATTGTATGTTCATTGTTGAGGAGAATATATTTATGTCAAAAAACATAAATGTTTTTTCTTTTGTGTTGTGTAGAAAAAGCCTTAAAAAAGATAATCTCTTATCTAAGAAAATTTAGTTCATTTCTCAGATAAGCCAATGTTTTCTCCAAAAGTATAATGCTTTTTTACTACTGGAATGGGAAAAAAAGATATCATTTTGAAAACAAGAATATCAATAAGTAACCAAAAATACATAGTTAGCTAATTGTCCAATTTTTCTCTCATGTCTCACTTCGCAGCTTCGTAAAACACAATTTTAACAGTGGAATGATATAAAGCTTCATTGATGTTTTTACCAAGTTTTACCAATAATTACGATGAAAGTTTAAAAAAATGAATGATCATATACCGTACCAAATATTATGAATAATTAAATGTTACACAAAAAATTGATTGTCATCATGTCAATTGTCCATTTTAATAAGAAAAATATTTTATCCCTTATAATTATATACCTTATCATAATGTAAATCTGTAGTAATTATATTTATAAGTTGTAATGTAATATTTATACAATTAAAACCGCCTCATTATATAAATGTATGTGTGTACGCGCAGTTTATATAGCGCTTTAACATTTTTTGTAAATCTACCGTTTAAAAAAATCGTTACAAGATTCGTTCGTCTTAATTAATTTATAAGAGATCGCCGTATAATTAGCTAGTTAAAAAAACCAATAACAATTATAATTTATCACGCATTTTTTCTCTCAAGTTAGGCTGTGGAGTTGCCTTTTTTGGTCGCAATAATAATTATATAATATATAACGTGATTTTCGTCTTTTTATGTCACCGTCACCAAAAAAATCATTTTAATTCTTGCTGGAGTAATAATTAATTAATGCTATGCTTTTCGACCTAGTTATTTTTGTTAACTGTATAACTGGCTCTGTAACAAAAAGTTATATATTGTTTTTATCAACAGAGTTAATTATAATTATTATAGTTTGGTGAAAACAGTGAAAGCAACCTTTTTAAAGAAAAATATACAGGAAACAAAATGGCTATATTAAATAAAAAACGCAGTAGTTTTTGGGGTGAAAGGAGGCAAAAAATAAATTGTGATATTAATTAATCTATACTCTACAATTAAAAAATAAAACAACAAAATATTATGATGACATCATTCAATCTTCATAATATTTTTTATTTTTTTGCAGCGCACAAACAAAAAAACCCAAAAATGATGATAATTAATGAATTAATAAGTAATTAATTACCTATCGCTCTATATATATATAAAATATTATATAACAATTTTAATTAAAAATTAATACAAGAATCATTTTATTACCATTACATACATAATTATAATAGACATTATATTATACATACATACAAAATACCCTTTTTTATTATTATTATGTATAACTTTTAAAAACAAATTTTAATCATTCACGCAAGCCATTATTCTCACGTCATAATTGTCAATGTCATTTTAACTATAGTTTTTATTTCGCTATATAAACATTATACATCTCTAGACAAAAACTTTTCATACACTCACTTTAAATAAGTGTTTAAATGGCAAAAGTGAAAGTTTAAAAAAAGAAAGTCATTGTCAAACCGGAAGAAAAAAAATAAAAATCGCTAACTGGAAATAAACAAGTTTTAACAAGTCAATTACTTAATTGTTGCAAATCATATAACTATCTTTATCATAATTGCATGCATAAATGGATCATTATAATGGCCAGAGTGAAAGGTTCCAGAGAGAAAGCATTCTCCAACCGGAAGTTGTTTCATGATGCGAGGCAAGAGAGAAAAAAGAGAAAGCTTTCTGGGGAAGACGTCTCATTTTACCCCAGACGGTTTGAAGCCGTGCGCATTTTTGTGGCCGAGGTACACATCATCAAAGCCGTTCTTTTCTGCTGGCAGCCGTCAGCACCAAAAACAAGACGGAATTGCTTTGCTGCGTACAAATACCTGTGTATCTGCACAAGTTTGTGGTATGTGCTACTTGGCTTGAGTGAGACAAGTGGAGATACTTTTTTGTAACCGGCTGACTGTCTGTTTGTGTGTGTCCTCTCACGCTGTCGTTTTGATTCTCTCTCTGCAAATTTGTTAATTATTTTTTTTGAAATTTTTAATTAAATTAGTTAACTATGCTTCGGTTTGTGAGCTTGGTTGTTTTGGGAGTGCTGGCTGCTGCTGGTGGAGCGTATGGTAAGATTTTAATTTTTGAAAAATTTGACAGTTGGGGAGAGAGTGATTAAATTTGTGGGGGGGAGGTGGGCTTAACAGATGGGGTGGTTATTTAAGGAGGGTGGTTTGGATTTAATGGGGATGTTTGATTTTTTTAGGTGCTAGCTGCCAGGTTTCTAATCAGAAGACGTATACTACTCAAGACGCATCTGTGTTGACGAGTATTGCTTATATTACTGAGTTCCATCTTACTTGTGATGGGAAGAAGTTGGCTGGAAATGCGTTGTTTGCGGAGTCACAGGGAAGGATTTTGCAGGTGGCGGAAAATGGGGGAAATTATCAAGTGAGCTGGACTGAAGATATTGGATCGGCTACGAAGGGGGATCATTCTTTGAGGATTTTTGATGATGAAGGTGTTTCTCTTCTGAGGAAGGTGAGATAATGAGAGAAGAGACTTGATTAAATGAATTTTTGTATCTGTTGTTGATTGTTGTAAAGGAATGTTCATTAAAATGTAACGGTTTTTTTGTTCTTCTAGGCCCAAAAGTCTGGTGCTAGCCTTGAAAACGTGGCTCCGTTGATATCTTTGACCTTAAACCATCCAGGAGCATACACTGGACCATGGCTCAACTCCGAACATCTTGCTGCCATCATGGGAGTCGTTGTAGTTTACGTCGCAATCACTTCCAAATCCAAACTCTTGGCCTAAACTCGTCGTAGAATCATAAAAAATTTAAATTTTTCAATACTCCGTCTCAAAAATATCTAAAAACGGACACGCAAAACAAGAAGATCAGAAGATGCAAATTGTTATCTATTAAACCAACTATCCAATATTTTGTTGACGCCTAATCTACGATCAAATTTGTACAGCTTGCAGTTTAGAAACACTTCCTCAAGATCATCATCATCGACCAACATTTGACAGCGTCGTTAATTTATAAAATTTAAATAACTTATACTTACAAAAAGTGTGATTATTTTTACATGTACAGAGAAGATGAAAGTTATTTGTGTTAAATGTATATTTTGTTAAAATCAGGACAAAATTTTTCCTTTAAAAAATTGCTGCGTGTTCTTTCAAATTGTTAACCTGGTTCTTATTTTCATAAACACGTGCATCATTCAACACACACGTGCGTTTGGGGGTTTTTCTTGTCATGCATTTAAATATTTACATTAAAAATATTCCATCATTGTTAAAAATTGTTATCTTTAATTAAAAACCCTTTTTAATGGTGCGTTTAGAAAACTGTATGTTGATGAAAGTAAGTACGAAATAAAGACTGTTTTCAGTAAAACTTTTATGAATTTTCAACAATAATTTTTTGTAATAAACCTTATCATTAATTATATCATAGTAAATCTGCACGCAACAATAATAAAAAATTTGGCACAAGCTGTGCCAAATAATTTTTAATTAGTGATTAAATGGGCTTAGGTAGTTTGTTGGATTGCAGGGAAGGTGCTTGTCTAGAAAAGATGCATCGCACCTCGATAAGGTATGGGACGCCATCTGCACTTCAGACGAACCACCTCTGGCAGCCGAGGAGAGTAACTTGAGCTGAGAGTCCGCTCCCTTTTCAACTGAATCCATACCATACACGCTGCCCGTGCAACAGAAACCAGAGATCCTTTCTTCAGTCAGTCAATCCGGCTCGCTTGTATAATGTTCTAAAAGCATTTTAATCACAATTAAATTTAAATCACTTTTTGCATTCTTAAGGTCATCAGTATCCTTGTTTTAGAATCTTCTACTCAAAATGGTAAGTGTTTTAATGTAGTTAAGTGTAATTAAACTAGTGTGAGCATTTTAAGTGTAAATGCACTGTGTTATGATGGTGGGGGTGTCATGTGTGTTTTGGAATAGTTAGTTAAATGGAGGGTGATAATGGGGTTGGTTTAGGGTGTGATTGGTGTGGGAGAGGATGTTTTATATGTGTGCAATTGATAAGGGATTTAATGTTAATTGTTGTGTTTGGTGTTTTTTATAGTCGGAAGGGTGAGTCACTTTACTGTTTTAAAATGATGACTGACAATGTAGAGTGTGTGATTAAATAGGCATTTTAATTAAATATTTTTTTCTTTGTTGTTTTTACAGCACGGCCTTTATGAAAGACCTAAGACTACCAGAAAGCAACGTAAGGAACGTAAGAACAGAATGAAGAAGGTCAGAGGTACAAAGAAGGCCAAGGTCGGAGCTGCTGCTGGCAAGAAGGTGAGCTGATTAAAATTTAATTGGGAATTAGGACTAATATTGGGTCAGCTACAGCACTGCAATCTTTGACAGTGACAGATAATACAGCAACGTCAAATTTGTAATCGCAGCGATAGGATAACACTAGCGAATTTGACTTATTATGTTAATTATTCTTGTGTCTTTGACTTAATGTTTACATTTAAAATTTAAAAATGATTCCATTATTTTCTTGATAAAGGCTCATCGGAAGTAAAAGATTGCTTCGAGTTGACAACAAAGATCATTCAAACAAAAGCGTAATGAAATTTTGAACTTAGATGTGACATTTTTCAGTTTGTATAGAATAGACGAGTGGTCTTTGATAATTTCTTTCTACAAATTCTAATAATTACTTAACTTGGTATAACTTTGGAAGTCAACTACTACTAGAATATTACTAATTCTTCATCCTTCATTGTGTGTTTCCGTCTTGTTTCACAACAAGACACAAATTAATACGCTTTTCTCTATCTGTACTTGATCAATTGTTTACTTTTTGAAGTAATAGCCATTCGTAAAGTAACAGTGTAATTTAAATGTAATTCTGACCCGAGTTAGCTACCTCCTGTACTCTACAGAGTTTGAATGGATTTCCAGATTTTTTTAGTGTGAAAAACTTTTACCTTTGGTTTTGACTTGTTGTGTGTGACGCTTGTTTGACAAGAATAATTATATCCCATTCTACAAACAGTTTACTAATTCATTATGTGTTTATTTATTATCTCTTGCAGTAAATCCGGACAAACGTCTTCATTGTCACCATCTCGTAAAAAGCAGTTTTTATTTGACCATCCTCAT
>JAHZMV010000358.1:0-16883 GCA_027743765.1 Coecobrya sp. COE2
TTGTGCATTGTAGCTGGTATTAGTTGGCACTTCTTTCCTTCAAATGTGCAATTGGAATGATCTACAAATAGATAAATTGTGATAAAGAATGCAGAAAATCTTATTTTTCATGATTTACTTTGAATTTCACCTGACAAAGTTTTTAGATTTGGAGATGGCATGTTCGAATTCTGCAAAGGAAAGCATTCCATCATCATCCAAATCTGCTTCTTGCGTCAGGTTTTGTACTAGTTGAAGAACGTCGCCTTGAGGTAACTGCTCATCCCCCAGTAACCGCCTAATGATTTCTTCCATGTCTTCTGGTCCAATCATATCGTCTCCATCGAAATCTTTAAAAAAAATATACCATACTGATGAGTGATGATAACACTGAAGTAGCCCGATTTTTGTAGTGAAAGATGTGCGCTAAGCGCTCTTTGTACGGAAATCAAATCTGGGGCCAAGGCTCGGAATTGGTAAAAGTACCTGCATACACAGAGAGAAAGCAAAGTAGAGCGTTGCCATAACTTCAGTCACCAAAATCGTTAGCAAGTAATCCTTATTACCTGAGGACTTCCTTTTTGTTGAAATAAGTGAGATCAGTGTAGTCCGCAAGTTCTTGTTCAGTGAAAATACTTTTTGTCTGGCCCATTTTGCCAATAACTTGAGTTTACTTTTGTATTAACTTTCACTTTGTTCGTATTTCGTCATGGTTGCTTCAAAGTTGTTTATCCTTAAAGCTCATGTCGATTGACTTTATTAAGTCGCCTGGAATTGTTTTTGATGGTTGCTTTTTCTGTAGATTTAAGTCGAAACTGGCGCATTAAAATGTTTTCCCAATCCTCTGGAATAAGTGGAATCCTCCACTCGGAAAATTCCGGGTAGAACCGACAGTGGCATTATAATGGGTAATCTACTCATATCCCGTTCTACCCACTGATCTCCAATCCAAATTATGTAAGACTTATTCTAGTGCAGTTACTGTTAGTTTTATGCTCAATGATCGGTTTCAAAATGAAAACATGCCAATGCTTTTATATTTTAATTGCATGGTCTTGTTAAACTTCATTCGACATTACTTTTTTATTGAAATAAATAGTTTCGTTTTTTTATTATTCTTGTAAACATTCTTTTGTTTTAATACATAAGTGTACTTCTCTGATCTACAGTATCACATTCATTGTCGGTTTTTAAGCATTTTTTCTTTATTCATCCATTTAAGTATTTTGCTGTAGGTAGTCTGTTTTTAACAAAAAACGGTGACGTCGAGAACGATATATAACAATCGGTACTTATTGTAATAATCGATTAACGGCGATACATTTGTTTTAGTAACGTAATAAGCTGAGTGTTCATTTCACTGCTCCTCTGTAACAATTTTACGGAAAATTTCGCTCTAGTTCTCTGTAAGTCATGCGTATATAAGTTTTTTTTCATATATTGTTCAGCACACGTTTATCACAATTTTTGGGAGATTATATTTATACTAGCTTTTAGAAAGTGTTCTTCAATTAAGTTTTTTCCCAAGGAATAAAATTAGGTAGTTAAGTTAAATAGAGAGGCATTTGGGTGCTGAGAGATGTGTGCGTGCGGTAATCTAGGATAATGCAGTTGTGTTTGATTAATATTCCTCATTTTTATATACTTATTGTGTACATCATTGGAAAAAAGTGTAAAATAAATACTAATTTAAATAAATAAAAGTAGTACGTAATCTTAAATGTGTTTCTAATTTATAAATTTTTATTGGAAATTTCAAGCATGCAAATCGGTTTGGGCCTTGTTATATTTTTATTTAAAGTGTTTCAAGATGACGAAGACGAGATATTTTTGCAGTTGTTTATTCGCTAGAGCGCACGTCACCGGTATATAATTTCATTACTTTTGTTAAAATAATTATTGTATTTATGGCACTTTCGTGTCGATTTCTCTCTTTGTGCAAAACGGAAAAAAGGATCAATCTAATAATAAATACTATGATTATTATTAGTTGTTAATGATTTTTTTTATAGATTGTGTCATTTTTTTTCATTAAGATCAAACGAAACACAAAAAAGATGTACTATACCGAGTATATATTGTTATTCAATCATGTTATATATTTTATAACGATTTTTTAAAGGAAGCGTTTTGGATTTGAACTCGAGAGTTACTTCTCGGCCAATGGTTCATTTTCTACCACTTCTACCACTCCCCCTTCTCCTACAATATGTTCTTCTTCTTCTAGTTGATCCTCTTTTTGACTGTGATATCTAACGTCTTGGTCCACATCATCCTGGAGTTTTGTAAGAGTTTCCATTACACGAATGCTATGCGGATCGAGAGGATCACTGAAGCAGTCTGGAACATGGAACAAAGATGCATAATTTATTAGTGTGCTATGGAACCATAATGCAGATGTAATAATATTCCATGTCGGTAGACGGTATATACCTTGTTGACGGACACAAGACACGATCGACCTGGCTACTACAAGACGGACGTTGGGTACCTTGTCGTCACTGAGTCCAATGAGATGCGGTAGAATGTCTTGAGCAAACTGACTGGGATATAAGGCATTCGTTGCAAGGAGGTGACCAGAAAGCGCAGCAAACGTCTGCCGTCTCACCCACTTTGAACTTTGGCTCAAAGCCTTGACCAAATCCACAAGGAATTCGTGCACTGGATTGTTCGGATCTCCTGAGCCACCACCGTATCCACTGTTCAGTCCTGCGGCATGGCACTCGTTCAGTCGCTTTACTACGTATGCAACCTTAAAATGTTTAGAGGGGAAACTTGCGATTATTTTCAATTTTTATGTATTTCTTTTGAATTTATTGATGTGGAAATTAAATCAATATGACTTACAGCATGCAAGGATTCTTTTCTGATTTCAGCAACGTTATCCTTTATGAGATCAATACAGACTGGGCATACATGCTTGAACACATCATCCATCTCAAACATGTCTACGAGCTGTTGAATCTGATAAACCAACTCGAGGCGAAATCTCCAGTTACGAGCATTGTCCGTTTTTATAAAACCTTTCACAGATTTTAGACATTTTTTACGTTCCTCTCCGCCAAGGATCTGTATAAATGTCAGTCATTAAGATTAGCTTGATGAGCACTTTTATCAGAAATCCACTGGGCAAAAATACATAATCAATAAAGTACCCACCTTAAAAAATCCTGACAAATGTTTCAACAAGCCAACCCGTACTTCGTCCAAATCTTTCATGAGTGCATTGTAAAAGGGTATCAGGTCACGTTCAGACAGCTCAGGGCTTTTTAAAGAATTAAAGAAAATTAAAGAAATGAATCATTGAAATTTTAATATGAAATATTAATTAAGTATTACTTAGTGTTAATAATCCAACTCATTCACTTTCTATCTAGCGACAATGTACTTAGCATATCAATATCAAATATGAAAAATAGTAAGACTTACCCAAGAATATTGGCGATTTCGTGGAGACAGGCAGCCAAAGTGTACCTTACTTTCCACTGTAATATTTAATGAAATATTTTATAATTTTCCAGTGTGCATTTTTTAAAATCTGGATTTTTGTATATGTCAGGGCTATCATAAACAACTTACTTGTAAACTACCAGCTAAATTTTCATAACATTCCCTAAGTGAGGACCAATGTTGCGGCCCCAGTGTGAAGACAACTGCAGGCAGGTTAAATACGCAGCACGGGGCAAGCTCAGGATCGCCATCTTGTGACATGCCAATAAAGTGATCAAGAAGGATATCAGGTACAACATCCTGCTTAATCTGCTGAATGGAAGACTTGGGAAGCTCTGGAAGCAGTCGCGTCTTTTTCGTTGCTGCACAACCCAAAAGCACAACCACACATTAGCATTCAATTCAGATAAAATAGATCAAAATAGGAAATTATTTAAAACTAGACATGTCAACGGAGACACTTACGTTCATCTCCAAAAGGATAAGAGCAAGTATTCAACTGGTCATCAGAATCATCATCAAATGCGTCCATGTGTGTCATGTCCAAAGAGATATCCTCCAGAACAGTGGTGTACTCGTCGTTCTTTCCTACGGAAACTATATTTGCATCTTTATCTACTGCTATGTTAGTTGCCGGATTGGAAATGCCCATTGCAGCAGCACTGACATTGTACAAGTCCATGTAGCTCTTGTGGACATCTGACACACGGCCATCGACTATCGACACAGTTGTATTGCTCAGCGAACTATCTAGCTTGGTCGTCACCTCATTGTCATTATCGGAAACGGATGACGAGCCCAGAGCTTGAATCTGGATATTTTCAACCCTTTTGCTATTATTGTTCTGTTGCTGGTCAACATCCTGTCCGTCAGAAGATGCGGATGGCTGCTGTCCTTTATCACTTGACAGGTTGACGCTGATCTCACTCTGATAGGTGAGATTCATTTGAGGATCTTCTACTTTGGCCCTGACGTGAACACTAGCCGGTTTCCCCTCCACCATCCCAATGTCCAGCTCAATGTCAGGCAACGGAATGCGCCAGTACTGGAACGTATTAAATGTAGGTGTGTTGTCTGTTGAGGCGGCTGGGGTGCTGCTGGGCTGACTACTACTGCTACTATTACTAACCGTTGCCGTCGTTACAGCGGATACATTACTGTGGCTATTTACCCCTCCACCACCACCAATTGAGCTTGGTCGATGACTTAGAACAGATGAAGATCTGCAAATTTGTGTCATTTCATGAGGCGCCTCCTTCTCCACACGAATATGAACCCCACCTGACTCTTCGCTATCGGTTACAGTGATTTGCGGACTTACAGATGTATTGTCTACTGCTGCTGAGCTATTACTATTACACTCCTGTATAAAAGCATCTACCAAAGTGTCTACCTCGTCGCCTTTCCCATCCTCATCCTGAACAGAGTATAATTTGACTGAAAATGCGGAACAATCAAAGCTTTCTCCTTCAAATGAGCTTCTCTTCAAATTAGCTTTTCTTTTCTCTTCTCGACTGTTGTTAAAGAGCTGCTTCTTCTCTTCGTTCTCCTCATCATCCTCTCTTGAACCCTTCTCCTCATCGTCCTCATCTTCGTTATCGTCTTGTATGCAGATGGAGGTCAGGTCTTCCGTTGACGCGGATCCCAGCATGGAGCTCCTGTGGTTACCTTTATGCAGTTGGCCTTGGCCAGCCATAAGGGTGGGGCACTCCTTCACACGCTCAATGAATGTCTTTTCAAATTCAGTCAACTCAGGAACTTCAATCGGACTATCCGTCTCCACTGAAAATGTAGCTATGAATGAACCTAGACTTTGATACGCCGCCACCTTCACCCATCTCGTGGAATCCTCCAACAGCTTGACAAACACTGGCGTGAGCTTGTCTCTTCTTGTCGGTAGCTGGCAGAGTCTTGCCATCTCGGTGAAAATTTCGGCGCACCCCTTCCGTACTCCCCATACATCATCCTTGCAAAGCACTAGAAATTCTGGTAACTGTAAATTGTCACCAAAGCAAATTCGGTTTCAAAACTCCATGCAACCGACGCACAAAGTATCATCATTTAACTTTTTATGCATGTATGTAAGTTACCAAAACAGCTTCAGTCAGTCTCGTTCCAATCACTGCCGCAATTTCTGCCATACTGGAAGCGCAAACGCGACGTACTTGGAACATGTGATCTTGACAAAGGGTACAGAAACGTTCGAGAAACCAGTTCACCACAATCTCCTTCCCCACAAGCCGCGCCAGTTTGCTCATAAACTGTATAGAACATAGGAAAAAATAGACACAACTGCATATCGTCATTCATTCATAACTTTTTCCAAATCATTTCACAAATTCCTACTACGTTTTTTTTCATGATAAATTATTGACCTGCGGTAATGTTTTTGTGTGCGAGGTGGATTGGTGTGGATGCTATTACAATTTATATTTCATAGTATGCAATGGAAAACGCATGAGTTGCATTATTTTTTTTGTAAATTGCTGTTGCACTGTTTTCTCTTGTGCTGTTTGTTAAGTGATGATGCCATTGGGGTCAAGCTCATCAAAGCTGGCTGTGATATGACTCTATTCTCTTTTTTAAGCAAAAATAGATATAAACCACACATCCCATCCACTCTGACAAGCTTTACCAACCAAAAAACTTGTAATGTACAGCAGCACTGATCATGATGGTGGCAGAGGTTGAGTGTGAGCCAGGGAGGGATCCTAGAGGAGTAAATGGAAGCCAAGGAGGAGATGTGTACTATAGTTTGTGGTGGTGCATAGTGCATCATATACCGCATCTCTAGCGTTGTGGTGCTGGTATGTTGGCGAGCAGGTGCATAGAATATCATCATCAACAACATCAACATGGCAATGATCTCAGATATATAGTGAATTCATTGTCTCTTTCTCCCTCTGCATGCATGTCTGCTTCTGCGTCTGGCTGGCACTGACGTCGTCCATGACCCGTTTTTATCGTGTTCCAAAATTCAAGATGGAGCCACCTGCATCTTGTCGTTTGGTGGTGGCAATGCACCGTTTCCGGTTTTGTTGACCATGTCTTGGATTGTCGCTCATCAAAGCTGGCTGTGATATGGTTATCAATTAAATACTATACACTAGCATTTCGTCTACATACTCACAACCACTTTGAGAGAAACAACGTCAAGCAAGCATTACCATGCCATTAAAGTGCTGTGACTTACCGGTGATGGTGCAGTGCTTATGGCGGCGGCAGTAGTGATAGTGATGAGCAACGATTGGCACGTATGTAATCATCCACGGAGGTGATCGGGAGTCGGGAGGAGGAGGTTGCAGATTTGCTCGAGGAGGCGTGATGTGATGATGATATATATTTTTTAAAAGAGATGGTGTGAGTAGATATCAGGGAGAATCGGAACTCGTCAAATATGGCTGTGATATGTGGAGGAAAAAATAACACACCACAGACAATTTGACGTGACACGCTTCACCCATTCATTTTTATTATCATCACAATATGTAATTTCACCCAGCGCCTCCCCTCCTCTTCTTCGCTTCACAGCAGCAGTACTCCAGGAGAAAGATGTGATCGGGTTCTTTATCGTAATAATAATAATGGGATGATGATCTTCACAAAGTGCGCCTTCTTCCTTTCTTTTGCGGAAAAATGATGATGATAAAGAGCTCAATAGAAAAGCTCATCAAAGGTGGCTGTGATATGAATTCTATATTGCACATAATTCACAGCCGCTTTGACGACTTCACCAATGGCCACACAGCACTCCATCTCCTCCACCACCACCACTAACACAACGACCGCTTGTCTTCCTTTCTTCTTTTTTCCATAAAAAAGACCGCTCTGGAATTTCCATTCCATGTGTACTTTCTTCATAACCCTCCACCAATCCACAGCAGCAGCAGCAAAGTTACCGATGAATTTTCACCAAGTGTCCAGCGTGAAAGACAAGGTAGTGAGATGAAATGTTAAAAATCAACATCTCACTACCCATGTCTTTCAGCTTTCCACGGGAAACTTTTCTTTCTTTGCCTTCTTTCGGGGTTGACGTTTTATTGGTGACGGATGTCGCTTTTTTGTCTATTGGGGTCCATTTCTTCGGCTTCTTGCAAGAACCACTCCCAATAATTCCTCTTTTTCCTCGATTTCTCCTTATTTCCTCACCAGCAGTAGCATCAGCATAAATAACCAACTCACGTATTCCTTTCACCCTGCTCAACTATTATGAAGATGATGATGCATGCGGTTCCCCTCTTTTATCCCCACCAATCCCACTGTCTATCGTCGACTAACTATAACGTGTATATGCCAGGTAGTGTTTTAAAAATATTTTTCATGTTCATCCTTAAGCACAATAAGCGTATTGTGAGTAATGGCCCTGTATTACACAAACTACATTCCAACTCGCAGTAACCCAACCCAGAATAGAAAAGTAGCGTAGGATGTATTCAAGTTGCTTTCACTCTAGAACAAACAAACGGTCGGACGGAACTGATAAAAAATATAATATTCGCCTTCTGTCCGCTCAGTGAAATCATTGCGATCGCCACGCTTCTACTTTTCAAATAATAATGTGTATCATATCATGATAAATAGAAGTCATCAACCCAGACATGGTCATGAATGACGATGATGGTCTCTACTCCGTTTTCTGTAAATTTTGCTCCATTTGTCATCTTTACGCGAATTTCACGCAAATCAATATTCAAATGCCATTTTATTATTCAAATTATTTTGTCCGGAATCTGAATGTAAGAAGAACATCGTATCTGTCACTTGAAAACTATTTCTCACAGAAGTACACCAGAAAAGACCTAGTAGTGTCTCCAGTTGCCCCAAAGCATGAGCTTGGCTATGTCGATGGGTATACCACCGTTCTCTCTTGTAAAAAGCCTTTTTTATAACCGTACCTATCGCAACAACGTATACTGTGCTCAAATGCTGTTATATATTTACACAAAACCAGAGGGTATTTGGTGGTGGTGTATGCACGTAAATGGGAAGTTCAAATGAGTCAGTAGCAATTATTTTCCCGAGAAGACCAGTTTACAGACTATCGTTTTCACATGAATGAAAAGCACATACTCATGCACATACATATATGCATAATGGTTTTGTATGAATGAAGTGATATCTACAACCTTATATCAATGTGCTCAAGAAACTATGGAGTCATTGCTGTAAAGCATGAGTAAATTTGATGACGGTGTACTGCCAGGTAGTAGTAGTAACGCAGTGTGGTGTAACGAATGCACGATGAAATGTGATTTTGCAAGTTGGGTAATGGATAGGTAAAAAATATTAGAATTATGAAAGGTATGTATGCATGAGAGAAAAGAGAAATGGACACGTGGTGGTGGTGGTGACTGTGCAAAGATAGGTAGTTGAATACACACGAGACAAGGTAATAGTGCAAGTGCAAAACGTAACGTACTCACGATAATCGGATAAAAGGTAGTAAGTTGTATTTTTTGTACTGTAGTGGTACTTTCACTTACGCCTGTCACTTCCGTTCGATAATCGTCCATGACAGTTGGGCTCCGTATACTCCATTATCACAGGACAAACTTGATCTGCCACTTGCCTCGGTGCAATGATACCCTTGTCGAGTAAAGAGAGAAGACCCGTTTGAGCAGCCTTTCGAACCTGTGCATGTAATTTATATATACGATAAAAATGAGTTCGAGTTGATATGAAAATCAAAATTTCTTGTGAGCATTATTTTTTTATCATCTTTGTGCATACCTGACTAAATTTATCTGTAATGAGCTTGACAATGTGAGGCAGGATGTGTTGAGGCACAACAAAATCGAGGTAGGGACCTTCTTCATGACAAAACAGGGCCACTTCCGGCAACTGGTCCATTATCTCCTGGCGCACTAGTTGTTCTGTTTAAAAAACAATCAAAAACACAAATCTTACATTACAAAATATATCATTGACAATTAAAGTGAAACATTCAAACTTAGTTTCCAGCTCATGTCGCATTATTTTTAAAATGAGTTCCCAAATCCCCTTGTAAAACTTTATTATCTAATTTCCGCTCGTCAAACTTATATTATTTTTAACCCTTTCTCGCTCTTCACCGAAAAAACCCAACTAAACATGCTTTCTTATGAAATATGAACCTCACAAATGAATCACATTTCGTTCCCCAGCCAACAGAAAGTGGTAGGCACCACTACTCACTTACTCAGGTATTCTACTTACGCTTACCTGCGACCGATAACAATTTTCCCCTTTCTTTTTTTATCAAGTTTTCCATATCGAAAAGCATGCATGTTATAATCCACTTTTTCTCGTAAAGCAGCAACCACACACATACACCGTAATAATGTACATATATATCTGCTAAAGTCATTTTCTCAGAACTGTTTTCCTTTTCACCGGGTGCATGATACCATCAGGAATTCAGGAAAAACATTTATACCTACATATTACCCACGAAACCAACAAACCTGCCACCATCGCATCGTCAGCATCAACAACAACACAAAAAAATAAGTCATGAAACCTCTTTCCGCATGCGTACAACCAGACCACATATTATGTATTAAGTTGGAAGAAATAAATACTACTAGAAGTCGGACTAGCAGAGAAATAAAAAATCCATCACTCAAAAATCACTGGACATCATGCTGATGGCAGTGGCATGGCTTGTCGGTTAGGCTGAAGGGTCATGTCATGTTATTGCGAAGTACACTATTAAATATTACGACAACGCTTGCTGCCTTCAATTCTGGAAATTGAACTTTATGCGTTCCTTATTTTTTTTACCAAGAGGGAAGGAAGACGAAGAGTGTTAAAAAGTAATGCTCACATGTGAACGTGACTTGGTAAAAAGAGAATCTCTCTCTCTAACTTATTTATTTCATACAAAATAAAATGTGTTCATTCATTGATACTCTCTCGCTGTATCTAACTATTACAAGCAAACGAATTAGTAGATTTCTCTCCATCACTACAACTGCCGGCAGAGTTAATAGGAAATATGTGGCATGAGCTGTTGTAATTGAACGTGTAGAACAGAGACTCGGGCTTGTATAGAGAGAGTAGCAGAATAAGAGGGGTTCTCTCCCTTTTATCTCGATATACATACATACTCCATTATGCATGCGATATATGTATATACTTTAATATTACATGAGTCACAAAAGCTACTTTCCACAAAAAAATATAATAGTACCCGAGTTCATACAATACTTACACATTCCTCTTTACGTATAGGAAAAAATATTCGTTTCTCGGTTCTCGATAATAGCACACCGCCACCTATATAATAATATTGCCCATTTGGTAACTTGAAATTTTTACCCTCTTGGAAGAAGACGACAAGACAAGAAAAAAAGGGGGAACACAACGGAGAAAAATATGATTCACTCATTTGCCCCAACACATAGTTTTTCTCTCTCCCTACTTCTTCCTCGTCGTCTTTTCCCAAACATGTTATATTTTTTTGTCATTCCTTCGTCTTCCTTTTCCACATATTATTCTCTGAAAAGCAACAGCAGCTTCTTCTTCCTTTCTCGGGGAAATGAAAAAAGAACGACAAGAGATACAAGAAAGGATAGGATGCAGGATGGCGACGATGATGATGATGACGATGAGTGAAGCGAGAGTGAGGGAGAAGAGGGAAGGAGTCACATTTATACAGAATATACAAGCAGAGAAAAAAAGAATTGAGTTGGCTGTTCTCTTGCTCTCTCTCTCTCTCCCTTCATCTTGCCCAACACCAACATAATAATATTAGTGGAAATGCTGCTATTCCTTCTCTCCCTTCTCGCTTCTTCAAAAGGAATAAATTCCTTGTGCCACCACCACCACTACTACTACTGCATCTATAATGCATGCCTCTGTTTGCTGCTGCTCCTCCGAGCCTGCTGATTGTAATGCAACGAGAGAGAACCCTAAAAACCCCTCGGTTCTTTATGAAGAATACCACTCACACAATGTTGTGTAGCGAGAGGGACTGGGACTGCCATGGAATGGAAAACATAATATCTGAGAGAAACGGTTATGGATCTTATATACAGAGTGTAATATAAGTGTGTGTTGTGTATAGTTTACATTGTGCAGCAAATATACAATAAACGGAGAAGGGAGCGGATGAAGAGAAGAGAGAGGACGATCATAATAATGACGATGATGATGATGACGATCCTGGTGAAGGAAAGGAAGAAGGACGACGATTGAGCAGAAACAAGAAGAGTAAGGAAAGCAATATATATATAGGGCTCTTCCCTTCTCTCAACCAAGCAAGTGAACAAGAACAAGGTTTTTCAGGCATCCTCATCGACCACTCTTTTTTTTCTACAGAATCGAGAGAGAAAGAGAGAGAGAGAAAAAAGAGAGCAATATGGAATGTCTTGCTGTATAGGTATTCCATTTCTTTATATTACTACCCACTACTACTACTACTACCACTATATTATTTACATATTTTTCTCTGTAAACCTCTCTCTCTACCTACCTACCTATTATTATAGTTGTACATGCACTTGTGTATGGAAAAGGAGCATCACTTGGTGTACTCATACAACAGCAGACACTATAGTCCACCATTACCCATTCTCTCCGCTCACTTGCCTTGTTCCAATGTATGTGTGTACCCTCAGCAGATGAAGAACCAAAAAGGAAAAAAAATGAAACCGCTCAATTCATGTAGTGTGCTTTTTTTTCAAGTGAAGCCAGGGCCAGAATAGGAGTCAGGCCAGAGAGCATCCTAAAAAGGGATCAGGATCATCATGATGATCATGAAAAGGAGCAGCAGCAGAATAGCAGAACATCAGCATCATCAACAGTAAACAAGAGTATGGATACCTATATATTGAATATTTTATGTCATTTTTCTATATACAAATATCTATATAGCCCCTACCAAAGTTGAAAGCAGGATCCATATATAAAAAAACAGCAGCAGCAGCGGGATTGCATTTGAAGCATCAGCATGAGTGGATGGACAAGGCAGTGACACGACAAGAAGAGCCAGAGTCAGAAAGAGAGAGTACACTTTTGTAGTAGTTTTTTCTTCTCTTTCTCTCGCTCTGAGAAATGAAGAGAGAGAGAGAGAGAGTCTCTCTGTCTCTAGTAGAGTAGATGATGATGTTGTGCGCAACTGCACTTCTCCGCCGCAGCATTTTCAGTAGACGATCGATAGACAGAATGGTGTGCGGCTCTTTGCTTCTTCTTCATCGTCTTCTGCTGCTCTGCCGCTACGATAATTTTTTTTCTACTCTACTACTATTTTACTATTACAACTTCTACTACTACGAGAGGAGGACAAGGAAAATAAAAGAAAATACTACGAAGAACGAACAACGACTTCTCGCCTCTCTCTATATATACATTCTCTTCTTGAATCTCCTTCTCCTCGTTTCTTGAGAGAGGAACGAGAAAGGAGGCATGCAGAACCCTGTGTGATTTGGATATATAGACTCTGAGGGAAAAACATGTACCATTTCCAAGAAGAGCATAGAGCCACAAGCAAAAATGTCAGAAAGAGAGACTAAGTTTCCCTGCATAATAATTCTTGGTCCTCTCCCCTCTTTACAAAACTATTTCAACAAAAAATATCTTTCTCTGTCTGACTCCTTCACTATTCTTTTATTTTTTTATTTTCTTGCTCATCCTCCCAACAAAAATATGACAACTCTTTTGCAGTTAAGTACAAAACGTACGTGTGTGTGCTATATATTTTTTTATTTGAATGCAAAGCCATTGGAATTAAGTTCTCACCGCAACAGACGGACAAAAAATCATCCCAACATCCTCTTTTCCTTTACAGCAACGACGACGTCACCTTGCGTTTCATCATCCCCATAAGCTTGCTTCCCTTCATGAGGATCCCAGCTTGAATTACTCACACCACACAGTGCACACAGGATTTTAAGTACTTCCTGTGCGCTCCCGTCTGCCAGCCTTGTATATTTCATTATGAGTGTGGGGGAAGATGTGAAAATGTAATGTAATCCCAATCCCCAATGCTGACGATGACGGATGACAGTTCATTCATAATATGGATGGCTGGACGCTTGAAAGCGCGTACGTCTCATAAAACACACAGCATCCTTGATGACTTTAAAAAAAACTTTACACAGATTGTGATTCACCAACAAAGGCTGAAGAAAGAATCCACTTCTCACTTTGCATATGTGTTTTTATGTCACTCCAACAACAAGACTCAATTGTCCCCAAAAATGGCAGTTCAAAATAAATGCATAATATCGTCCATAGTTGCCAGCGCAACCAACCACACCAGCACCACCACCATTGTTTCTTCTAATTTCTTTTGACAATGCCATTATCATCACGATGGCAGAAATGGACAAGCGAACGAGTTCAATTTTAATACTAGCACTTTTTGTGCCGGTATTTCTGGACGGTCGTAAATGTGTTATGGTCAGTGGTAGCTGCCAAGGCAATAAGCTAACATAAACATGAATGAGTCAACACACAGGAGCACGACGATAATGTAGACACAGTTTTGCTTTTATGTCTATCTGTCTTTTAAAAAATGTCACATTGAAATGAACAAGAGCTGACACTGTAGCAGCAGACTAAGCTGACACCAAGCACACTATCAAAAAATCTCTCAGAGGAACGCTCCAAATAACCAAATAATAGTGAATGACGTGCGTTGTTTTTCTTTCCCTTTTATTTTTTTCATAGATCAACAGCAGCACCACTGGTATTTAGCAGCAGGTAAATTGTAAAAAAATCCTATTATTATTCTTTTCTTGAAGAAGAAATAGAAAAGGGCAACTGAATAGTGTACTCGTCACCGCCACCACCACAATTCTTATGAAAGAAGAAGGGGGAGAGACGGGGAAGAAAATCAACTTTGAGAAAGATTGTGTGTGTGAGAGAGAGAATATATATTCTGCCTTGTTTTAATACTCAGATGTCTCCTCTCCACTACTATTACTAGCAGCACACACCAGAATCATTACACCGTTTTTGTATACTCCACCGTTTTTCTATATATACTCCTTAAAATATATCTCTGTGCATAGTGCACCTTTTCTTTTCTGGAGAATAATAACAATATATATTCTGTGTGTATACTAGATGTAAAGAAGTTTTGGGAGAGAGAATAACAATTTCTCTACTAGAAAACGCACCACCACCGCCACAACCGCACCACCAAACAACTCGCCTGCTGCTACTACAGCTACTACGACGCGATATTGTTCCGTCTCAACATTATAAACTTCTCTATCTCTCTCCGTTTCTCGTGCATTGCATACACCATACCGTTTATCCAAAAAGGAAAAAGGGATTCCGGGATCCGGTAGCAACCCCCGCTCCTTCACTCGTTCGCTGCTGCCCAAACATTGCGTTGCAACATACATAACAGCAGCGACGGAGTTAATGTGAGTGGAGAGATACAGCGAGAGCGAGAGAAAAAAGATTTACTCCATTATCCATTCTTTTTTACTACAACGGTTGTACGAGAGACTCCGCCCATTTCGGCAAAATACTACGACGACTCACTCAGACTCACTCATTTGCTCTCTCTCTCCTTCCTTTTCTTCATACATTCAATATTTNTTATCCATTCTTTTTTACTACAACGGTTGTACGAGAGACTCCGCCCATTTCGGCAAAATACTACGACGACTCACTCAGACTCACTCATTTGCTCTCTCTCTCTCCTTCCTTTTCTTCATACATTCAATATTTATATGCGTGTGTATATAGGTACCTACATACATACATATATACCTATCCTAACGAATACCATTTTTACTGCATCCATGCATATATATTATTAGAATGCCTCTTTCCCCCTAAAAATCGTCAATGTTTCTACTCTGAATTCTCTCTACTGCTGTGTTGCTGCTGCTGTTGGATGCACAAAAGTGTATTGTATAAATAAACATCATATCTATAATAGGCATTAATAGTAGGTAACACAGACTTCTATAGATGTATTATATATTACATCATGTATGTATGTTTATCGTTTCTCTAGTCATGTCCCTTTTTCCAAGTAACATTACAACCTTTTTTACACGTAAAAGCAGCAACGGTTAATATTGCATGCACCCCTCTTCTCCAACGAAATATGTACGCTGTTAGTCTTCTTCTCTACTTTTTCGGTTGAGTATGGCACCACGATGATAGGCTTGTGCCACACACACTACTACGAGCAATATGATGATCCTAATCATCATGGTGAAAATACGTTCCCTATCGTATACACAGCTATACACAAGGAAACACGAGAAAGGACTCAAGCAAGTTGACTCGGCCGTTTACTACACATGCACTTTACATGTCTTCTTGTGTCTCTGCATTCTCTTTTTCCCTGTGTATCATTAAAAAGGAGCAAACTCACCATTCACTTTAGCATCGTGCCTACTTGAAACATACAACCCGACCCATCTCCGTGCATATTTAATTTCCCCTTTTCTCCATCATGCCAGTAACAAATCCCCGCTTGTTAAAACGTGTCTCGGACTAAACCATATGCTACATATTTAGTTTTTAAACAAGTCTGTACGGCTGTCCATTAGTGGTCACCTGATTAAACAATTTAAATTTTAAAAGTACATAATTGTGTAAGCTGGCATTTTGTACAAAATCGGAGGAAATTGCTAAAAAAAACTGTTACAATTACGAAAATTGCTTTGCAATTCACCCCTATAGTCCTTGTGTCGGGGAATTTGTTATGAAGCAATATTGAAACTACGTACATGTGTCCACATGAATTAAAAAACGCTACTTTGTTACTTTCTTTACAAATCCACTACTATAGCCCAATGCAACACCAATTTTAATATACTTCTCAATTTTCCTTCCTTTGCTACTACACTCAAGCTACATGTTCCAACATGCTCGTCCTCTTCTCCATTTTCTCGTCTTGTTTATCATCATCATCAGCAAACATCTTTCTCCCCTATATACTATCTTTCCTTTTCTGCCCACACCAACAACATTAAATGCAGTCTTTATGAAAGGCATGGGAGAGAAACGGTAGTATTCTGTTCGAGTGACATTATGCCGAAACGAGTTGAGAAGAGGTATATTATGGGACTTGGCAATATTATACATTACACTGGTAAATATACAGCCAACTTTAAGTTATTTCCTCTCATGTCATGTATACTTTATTAGCGGGATTACGCACACATAATCATACACGCCAATTTATGATTAACTGCACTTGCTTTGAAAAACATTATTAATGGTTTTATACTTTGAAATTTCATGGAGATGTGTATATGTACTTCTTACATGAACTCATAATAATAAAGGTCAGGTATATGGAAGAACAAAGTGGGCACAAACATAACAACAGCCAATTGAACATTATTATGCATTATTCGTCATATTTTCCCTTGTATTCCCGTTTGTACTTTTTCATCCGAATTGCTGTTACAATTATCCTAATCGGTGAAACAGTACAATTACTACCAAGAAATACTATATATAGGTACTGCAAAAATTATATTATGAATGGATAG
>JAHZMV010000359.1:0-37520 GCA_027743765.1 Coecobrya sp. COE2
TACTATAATCTAGTAGTACGCATGCCATTAAATGCCATTTGTTTCATTGATAACGTTTAATTAGCGAATAAAAAGCACACTTTTGATCTACAGAAGTCGTGTGTGTAAAACGATAGCATTCTGTACATCAAAATAATTAGCAAATTACAATAACTATTGTGTACCATTTTTTACTTGCAATAAAAATAAAAAAGCTAAAAGATTGAAGAAACTATATTTTATTCATACTACAAATTGTTACATGTACAGTATGGTAACATGTGGCTAACCCATTTTCAATGCCCTCAGAAACAAAAAACAAATTTCACTTCATGTACTTTGTATACATTTTTTGATCTGTTCTATTCAAATAAGTGAAGCAAATGTCATAGGGTACGGGTGCCTCCTTTGATAGGAACGTTTGAATAATCAAACTTATACTGTACTTAAATCATGATGGTGCTGCTGGCGATTTTCATTTTATTTTTAAGATAAAAACCCGGTTAAAATAACTCGCTGGCCTTTCATGTTGTTGACTGACGTATGTATATTGTATGATATGTTTATGATTGTGTTGGTATATTATGTATCCTAACTTCTTTCATCCCGATCCCGATTGTCGGAAAAAGTAATTTTTGTGTATGTTTTCTCCTTTTAGGTATGTGGGGACATGGTTATGGGTCTGGATTGTGGTTCCGATGTGAGTAATTGGTTGTCTGATGTTCTGGGTCGTCCGGGTCTCAGATTAATCAGAATGTCGCCAGATCACCAAAGAAAGCCAAGTAAGACTAAAATTTTGCGTTCATATTGCGAAACGGCTTGTAATATTTTTACACTAGCCTGAGGTTTAGTAATTGATTTAAGAAGCATGGAAAGCACTTCTATATCAACTGAACCCAATATTCTACTCATAAACTAGCAATTCAAAATTTGTTTCGTAAATAGTTTACTGGAAGACACACGTTTTGTAGAATGGAGACTGAAAAGGTGTGCACCATTCCTTAGTATATAATTAGCTGAATAGGTAGACGGATGGAGATGGAGATTATGCCGGAAGGCTGTATTGGATAAGTTCCCTATATAGAGATCGAGGTACAATGCACTTTTGTCTTCTCTATTCTCTACATCATCACCAATCTAAAGCCCAATTTATGTTAAACATTCGAGTTGGAAGGTATTTCATCAATTATATGGACTCATGATCATCATCATCATCGTCTCCATCCTTTATGCCTATTACAGCAAGCAACCATCCATACTTTCACGATAAAGATTCTTGGAAGACTATAAAGACAGAATATCCGTTTCAATCCTCTGCTTTCACCGTGATGACTATGAGACGGTAGTGATGTTGTACGTGAATGTCCTGCCTCTACACACATCCTTTTTTCCCTTTAAACACTATATAATATATAATAATATTAGAAAAGCGAACATAAAATATGTCATGAAAAACAACATTGTTATTTTGCTATGTTATATACATTTATTCCCATAAATAAGTAGTTCAGCGCCAACACACATCCAATGATAGAAGGTTGGATAGCTTGTGCTTCTCCTATTGCTATTACTGCCCGGTGATTCCTTCCTGTTTTGAACTAACTAACTAAACTAAAATAAGCCAAAATCCCCCAGGGAGGCTCAACTAAACTGAAACGGAAACCTGTCAAGGGATATACATGCATTATCCACAATCCACACATACACAAGGCACATCAGAGTAAAATACCAGCAAGCAAGTAGTCGTCGACCTTATAGTGAAAGCAAGTGAAAGTCTTTTTGTACCCCAACAAGCAAAGCGTATAAAAGAGAAGCCTTTAAAGCATTATACCACCAGCATCAGAACAGAAAATGCCTTCAAAGGACAAAAAACCTCGAAGCAATCGACTTATGTTTTGTATGATATAAAAATGTATGTATGTAACACGAACAACGAATAAAGCATATTGAATCAGACTGATCAAACCCACCAACCACCAAGCACCAATGCTTCGTTTTTTTTCTTAGTTTTTTTGTAAGTAGTTGATACACTTACTCGTCTCCTGTTGCAGTACATCCATTCTTTTCAATCTAGCTATAACGTTAGTTTCACTCATTTCTTCGAGGCTTACTTGTATTTGCGAGAAGCAATAACAAGTTAGTATCCTTTTCCCACTACTACAAGTCCGTGAAGGTGATGGTGGTAAGCTGAACGAAGGGTGAAACAGTTATCCTATCCTACCAGTCAACCATATATATATTGTGTGCCAAAACATATGTATGCATAAACTTTGAGAATTTATGTGTATGGGCATTAATCCATATAGATATGCTCTAGAACGCACACAGTATAAGCTCCGTACTTTAAGCGGAAGGATATAGGGGTAAAAGAAGAAAGGCAAGGATGGTTCATATTTAACGTACTATTTCTAGTATATCCCTTCATATTACTGAAGCTAATACGGTACTGGTGTTTTTGTTGTCTGTGATGTGGTGTGGTAGAGAGGTGAAGAAGAAATACGAGCCAAAGTCCATCCAATTCAATCTTCAATTCTCTCGCGCTCTTTCACACAATAAATGTTGGTATCTCCAAAAATATACATTGGTTTTGTGTGTTTGTACTCACAAAAACACGTACCAATATACGCTCGGTATGCATACTGCTAAACATATTACATAAAGAGGAGTTGAAGTGAAAGCACATACGGAGAAACTGTATTTCTCATCGCCTTACATCACCAATTCGGTACAAGAATGGCTTAAGCAGTGATATTATGTTGTGTATTTCAAGGGGTATAGAAACCGAATGAAAAAACGGGGAAAGATGAGCTCGTCATACACACATTTCCATTCTTGACTTTAAAGATAGAGATGATATCGGTCGGACTGAAATTATCCCTTGTTTGAACTGTATAAATTGTCCATGATTTTAGACAGAGTAGAGTAAAAGCTTATAATTTTTGTAAAACAGTAAACAAACACTTGAAATGTGTCCCATATCACAGATTCACGACAAATATATAAATAGGGCCTCTTCCTACACGTATAGTGTATTCCATTATGATCCTTGGTGTATCTGTGGCTTTAGGAACAAATCCATCGTATGGTACAAAAGAACAAAAGAAAAGAAAAGCTTTACCAAACTAACCAAGCAAATAAGCAAATGCCACCGAAACAACGGCTAGTATTGACCATATGATGATATCACCAACCTACTAACTTGGTGAAAGTGGAAACCACTATTGACATAATATATTTCCGTTGTATTGGTATACCTAGTCAGTTGAAAATATATATACGTAGGAATGTGTATGCTAATATAAATTATATGCATTATAACCTGTGACCACGTACGTAGATAAAACAATAATTCACTGTGTGTTTATATACGTACATTCATGCTCCAGGCGGCTTTTTGGTTATGGTCATCATGTCGATATATGGTATAATGTTCTGGTCAACAAGACGGATGGCATTTCTGTAAAATATCAAAGCATGCTCTCTGAAGTGAAAGTTTTATCGCTTTTCGAAAGAAAATATTTTCTAATTTAAACGATATGTGAAAAAGAATTCTTACTTCCTATAGAGGAATCCCTCGTCCCCCGCACGGAGTGCCTGAAGTTTAAAGCGGCTTGGGTTAATGCTGGATATAAAAAAAATGACATAAGTGCATACATTTGGATTTGTCGATATTATACGGAACATAAGTGTAGATACGCTTTAACCAGGATGAAAGTCACAGGCTTTTGGATTTCTCAAGAGTATTCAATTTTATTATAGACAATATAGCTTACTGAACTGAATTGAGTTTTGCAAAAGTCAGTAATTATCTGTGATGTAAGAATGGCACAAATTGTGATTTGATATAGTATGTTCATTCAAATTCAAGAAGGTCAAGCTTTATCAAAGAAAGATTTAATTTTACTGATTGTGCACTTAAACTCTCCCGAACTGATGATCATCGAAGTGAAATGAGAAGACGTCTGTCACAAATACATCGCTCCCAAAATACTGAATTACTTTACAAAAGCATATTAGAGGCATCTCTAATGCATATTGATTTTATTTTGTTGTCTCCTCAAAAAATGCAACTTTCTCCATACTCTATTATTAGTATAACAATATATTGCATGTATTAAATGGAGTTCGGTAATGCTTTCCCTTTGAGCAAAAATGTGAACAACGTTGTATGTATGTATGCATGTTATAAAATATATCGTGTGTCGTTCGTTTAGTCTGGCATTTCCAGCGTACAACCGCGCTCATTTCCGTTTCCCCGAGTTGATAAAATAAAGAAAAAAATGCCTGTAACATATTTTGTCTTGCGAAAATGCTTGAGGTTCTTCTATCAAGAAAATGTGATATTGAAGACTTGTTCGAATAGAGGAAAGAGAGCGAGAGAGAAGAATAGAGGTTCAGTTCAGTTTGGATTTGGTTTGAGGACGAGGAAGATTGAGGATTGATATGTTGTTGGAAAGTACACCATATGTTTCTGGAACTTGTCTTGTCTTCTTTTGGAATACATTGATTGTAAGTAACATAAGAGATTACATAATATAGCATTTTCTATCCTTGTACATGACTTTGTCCAAAAAGCGTACTATACTAGTCTCTACTAAAATGCAATGTCTTCGCCTGGTTAAAAGAAAGCCTTTGCTCATGTTATATTTTTTGCGTTGTGTCCATTCAGATGTGTATAAAAGAAAGAAGCATCATTGACTTGAGAGAAAAAGGGTATATACATACATAATATATATCATGCGAACACGAAACGATATGATGACGGTACTTTATGTATCATCAATTCAATTGCACTGCTGTCATTCTTGTTGTTCTATGAGGGCGAACAATCGCTTTCCAAAATAAGATTTCATCCTTGTTCGTTTTCTTCTTATTTTGCTTTTGTTGTTCTTTCCAGCTTAAATAATGTCATTTTAGGTAGATATGCTTTAATAATGACATTTCGAAACGCTTCAATGTTTATGGACGTACCAATTCTTCTGTTGCTACATATTGATCTCCACTAACTAGATTACTATTTTGTTTTATAGTTTGAATTCACTGTACGAATCACTGAACAAACCTCAGGATGATAAGATTTCCATTTACTTAAAAACTAGAATATTTCTAAATTACAGCCATACACATAGTGTCATCATTTTGTGAGGACTGAATTTTCTACAAATTTCATTGAACCATACGTAAATATAAAACATAAAACATCTTTTAAGATTTCAGTTGGCTGTTGGTTCAAGGTGTTAACTGAATTTTCTACAAATTTCATTGAACCATACGTAAATATAAAACATAAAACATCTTTTAAGATTTCAGTTGGCTGTTGGTTCAAGGTTTTAAGTCGGCATGAGTCAGCAACCCTTTGTTTACTCAATTTATCTGTTTCTTTTACAACTCGTCTACTCGAAGAGCTTATACATTTAATTGAAAGCACTGATTCATATAAACATTACCGTTACTAAAATTAAAGACACTGCTCTATTCAAAAGGTTTGAAAGTCAAACCATTTTAAATCAAGAAAGCTTCACCTGTTTTGCTAAGGTGAAGTTAACCGTGCCATCCTTTTATTAAGAACATTGTTTATTTAGCATTTAGTCCTTTATTACCTTATACAAGTAGCCTGCCTTCATATTTAATTAGTGCGAGTTAATTTGACGGTGAGATATTTCGATAGCTAGCCACCGTCATCAGAGAACATGAAACAGCTTTTCGTTTAGGACCATACGTATTTTTATTTTTGCAGAGGCTTTCTTTATGTTCTCTATGCAACTTTATAACAAACCAACAGGTTTATACTTTGTGCCTTGTTGTGATACAGTATGCAATGTTTCACTACCTCGGGGATAAAAGAAGCACGAAGAACACATTACGACATCATTTCAGTGCCTGCTTAAATAATGGCTCTTTTGTTCGGTAAACACAAAATGATGCTACTTAGAAAACTTGCGTACTTTTAATGCAGGTGGTTGTTTCGTTCGATGTGAATGATTTAGAACACCAAATGAAGTATATCCTTTTTGGTGTGTTGAATTTACGTCTCTACGTGTGTTCCCGATAAATAGTAAGTAGGATGCAGAGAAGGACAAAGTTACTGAGATGAAAGCAAGCACGACACCATAGACAAATCCTCAATCTACCCATGAGGCTTAAAGTATTCCAACGGACTTGTTCCCATCGCTTTGCATCCATGTCTTTTTGTCGTGGCTGCCTACTGATTATGGGTTTGTGTATTAGAAACACGCTAGTAGTGGAAAAGGAGACTAAAAAGAAAAGGTTGCTTAAACGAAAAATAGCGCTTTTTACACGAACTTATAATGGCTGCAATTTAAACAGGAGTGCCGCTACACAAGTACTTATTTCACCTTGTTGGGATGCAAAGAGAAGATCAAAAAGAAAGTTACCTCTGTACCTATTCATATTTTATAAATAAAACGGGGGGCGATAGGACAAGACAAGAGTAAACTCAGGGAAAATAGAAATGGACAGTTGAACACAACGACATGCATGCACACAAAAACAATATTTATTTTAATATTATTTTTGGCATAAAGATCAGTAACATTATTCATTCGTACTACTTGACTCAACTTGACCATCTGCCTTTACTTCTGGCAAATAATATACATAGCTAGCTTGACTCAACAGAGATCACAACAATATAGAGATACATTTGAAGTAATGAAGTATGTTCGCCTCTTCACCACATTCATTTCCTTTGTCAGTATAGAATTTTCAGAACTCTACTTTCTACTTGAACTTATGGGGAATTCTACGAAAGTATGTTTTATGTGAAATAAAATGACAATATAGATAAAAGCTTACCAAGCCTTGTAGTACAACTCTTCAATACCAATGGTTATATAGAGTCCTTATGTATGGATGTTAGATTTTATTTTCAACTATGTATATCTTACGGTACTCGACCATTTTGATGAAACTTACGATTTGATTATAATTTCATAGCTATTCCCTAACGAACCAGCCAGCCACCGGGCAGTATTACATAAATAGACGCAGCGTTATATTGTATTGTGTTGTTGTACATCCCCCTACATTTTCCTCTCTATTTTGCATATTTATTCATTAAATTTTGAATGGCTTCCTTCCAAAATGCAAATAAGCTCTTGTTGGTGGTCGTTTTTGTATTTTGTCATTCACGAAAGATAGATGGATGAGTAGAGAAAGGTCATTTCAGTAGAAATGTGATGGCTATGTAAATGGCCAATTCTGACAATCAGTCACGGACGGGAAAAGGGAACGAGAGGCAGACTGGGAAAGCTGTTTGCTTGCGAAGCAGTCGTCAAGTTAGCATGCAGTGGTATTACAGTATATAGACAAGCATTCCACTCTTTTTCATGTTTAGTGTCTGCACGAATCTATGATTATCGTTGTAACTATATAGTGCTGTAATACAAACGACTATAGTGGTCTTACTTTCTTTCAAACCTTTTCACGATTCTCAACATTCATTTACCAAAAGTAACACAGTAGATAGTTTTGTTGACAGTTGTAGGAATATTATAAACAAGTTTCATTTTTCTGTTTGTCCACCTATAATGAGAAGCACCCATTTGACCATCCTATAGTTGTACTAAACATATTAAAATTTAATTTGAAGTTTACTTTACGCTTTCTATTAGCTTATAATGTCAACACTAAAGTATCATTAATGTGTGCAAAGGTTAAATAGTAGTTTTTCGCTATTTTTATGCCGACGTTTAATAACAATAAATGTATTACGTGTCATATAAGCATTGTAGCTAACTTCAAACTCGAAGCAACTGACGCAGCAGAAGAATAGACCCCTCCAGTGAAGTCATGCACGGATTTCTATCAAATGCATCGGTACCATTAGTATATTGCCAGTCAAAGTTTGCTTTGTTGGGTCACGCACTTCCATGTCGTACATCTTCTTCTTGTCACTCACTCACTCAGTTATGCTTTCTCTCTCTCTTTTTTTTTTGCAGGATTTCGGTTTATTATGTGATGATTACGACGCGCTCATACATAGAGGTGTGAAATATTTGAAGGCACGTATTTAGACCTGGAAATAAAGTATTCTGTGTGGATTTGTATTCGAAATCCACAGGCTACATACTGCCATCTTCAGCTGAAGCCAACTTTAGCGTTCATCACACTTTCATTTCCAAAATTTATGCTACTTGTACGAATGCTAGACACGATGATAATATGACGTAAGATTTTTTGTTTTATTTCAGTACAACCAGAAGCAGATTACATGCATAATGCATGGTGCAATTTAGGGTGAAGAATATTATAATACACAGATATACAATACATTTGGTTGCTTGCATGCATGTTTGTATGAGTGCTTTTCCTTGGTCTATGTGAGTTTATCTGCACTGCAGTAAAAATAAAAATTACAGTACCTGTTCTCAGGCATCGTCTTGGTGGAGTAAACTTGGAAAATCATAATATTTTATATGGTTTGCACCTGTGGGAACTTTTGTAAAAATTAGCTTTACTTTTTTCACAAAAAGTGGTAATATCAACGAAAATTATGTTGCTCCTGTACAAGCGTCATCATCATTTTCTGACTTTGTTCTTAGTTCTCTGGTGCGTACAATCCAACAGTCTTTATTATTACAACAGGACATCCTTCTTTTGGGAAAATATACTTTCCATTTTTCCCACTGAGCTCCGACTTATTTTTAGAAAAAAATGAAGAGAAACGGAAAAGGTAAAGCAGTTCTCAATTTTTGATGAGCTCATTCTGCTGAAAATTAAGAAAGTGAGAAAAAGTTAAGTTACAAGTTTAGAGTATCATCTCTCATAGAGAATCCTTGGGCACTGTATACTTGATTGGAGCTTGTAGTAGCATATTACATAGATGGTGGAATGAAAATGGGAAACAACTTGCTCAGAAGGAAAGGTTGAAAAATACCCTCTTTTGTGGTGTCTGAAATTACTGAAATATCCACAGTTTTGTGGTATGTCATTTCTAGATATCTTGCATTATAATTTACATTACCGCATAGACATTTTTGGATATGTAGAATATTTAATTATAAAATGTGAATATTTTATTTGTCCGACTGGCTTACAAGAACTAACATTTATCGTATGATACGTGCGCTGCATAATTGGAAAATATACTGTTCGTTGTTGCGAAAAGAAATATGTAACATATGAAAAAACATTTGTTTCTTGTCAACTTTCATACAATCACACGCGGTGAATTAAACACAACTACATTTCTCCATTGCAAATTATGTTGACTTTTTCCATGCTCCTTTTGCCCTCTTTTGTAATGGAACTAAAAACCACTTTCACCATAACTGAAAAGTTTAGTAGAGAATTTTTCCCTTGCAACATTTTGTCTTTTTAGAGCTATATAGACATGCTCATAAAAGTTTAAGCATTGAGATAATAGAGAATGTACATACTTTTATACGTGTATAAATATGATGCCTCTGCTAAGCCAAGCACACTGTAAAACATACAGGTATGTGCTCGCAGGTGAAGTTTGCTTCTAACTTCGACTTGTTTCAAGAAAAAAACTTGTTTCATTGAAGGGATGAATTGTGTACTTTTCTTAGAGATTGGCCGTAGTTTCTCAATAAGCTTTAGCTGGATTCAACTTCATCTTTAAGTATTTCGCGTTTTCTATAAATACATATAGTGGATTCTCCAAAGTTTGAGAATATAAAAAAATCGTGAACGACGATATGTTCCTCGCTCTTCATAATATTTTCTTTGGCTACTGCTACAATATGTCATCTCTAACTTTTTTAGTCCACTCACCTTCATTTTCATTTACCTGAGTATTTACTTTCAAATTGAATGGAATAGAGCGAAGGAAAAAATGTGTGGGGTGTGTATAAAGTGGCATTGGAAATCATTATCACCTTCACATCGTCGTCTCCGGTGTTCTTTAAAGGAGCGCCTTTTATTGGTTCCATTCCTTTCACAAATATTTTTTTCCTTAGAGAAGAGAAAAGTGCCAGGATAATAGCTTGGTGGAACAGCTAGTGAGTCAGCCAATATATAATTTTGGTCGTCTCTTCCCTTCCCAACATAACCTATTCGCGGCTACCGTATTTCTAATTAATTATATTATATAAGGGCCCATTCATTCTTTATTAGATGTAACCTTTCATTTCTTTCTCTCTCGTTTTTCCTCCGTTTTCTCTAGAGAATGCTCTGGATGAGATCTCTCTGGCAAACCACTCGCAGTTCCTTTTGCTCTCAATGGGAAGTCTGAGACGATTAGCTCACCAGCTTATAGAAAAAGGGGTCGCTTCATATCTGATCCCATCTTGGGAGGATACATTAGCCTTTGAGGGTCACCATCATAAGAGAGCAGACCACCACCTGCAACAGGAACATACGCAAGATCAAGAACAACCAGAAGGTCTTCTATTGGAAACCCAGGTAAGCAAGATTTTTGTTTTTGTAGCAATTTCTGATTTCTCCTTCTTTCTTTCTTATATGCTCTAGTGGATGATACGCCCTGGTATGTTCCAGTGGTTTTTCTAGGTATTACGGGCAAAGCGAGTGAGAAAAATGATTATCACAAGAGAGCAAAAAAACGTCGAGAAATCAAAGACAACTTATACTAATAATATAACGTCAATGAATACGGGTGGTAAACATAGCCTTTAATATAGGTTAGAGCAAACGCTTCGTTGTGTTGAACGAGTGTGGTAGTACCTAATCTCTGAGAAAAACGAGAAACTGAGGAAAAATCTTGTAAGCAGTAGTATCTATAATACGTTAGAGTAAAAACGAATGATGATATAAGATACAACATGTAGTCAGCTTTTTCTTTCTTTCTTTTTTTGTTGCTGGCTTTTCTTTGTATATATATTTCCTATACATAAGAAGAAGTGCAGTCGTACGCCTACATAAAGCGTTCAACGGACAAACAACACACTAGAAGAAAAAAATGAAGCAAAAGGGGAAAATAAAAAGATTGGCCAAGAACTACGAATGAGCACACAACTTATTTCGTTTCTCTTCCCATCTTTCTCATTCTTTCCATTTCTCGAATAAGAATCGATCAGCAACCAAAAAAGGGACAGCAAGGAATCAGGAAGAAAATTCTCTTTCTGATAGACACACATTATTATTACACTATTATCTTCACGTTTGCTTACCAAGTATCTATATATATATATGAAGTTTGAGGAGACGCGTCAGGGCAGTTAGAGATAGAGCGAAAGTGTAGTGAAATGTGCAAATGTACAAGGGGTAAGAAAGTGTTGGAAAAAATATTTGGCGATGGTATAAAGGAAGAAATAAGAAAAGAAGAGGAAAAGGTGAAGACAGACGCGTGGGACTTTTCGATGTCTGTTGCTGCTGCTGCTCACTGTTCTGTCAATATCCGCTAGAAGCATCACCGTATATCCAATAGCTTGTAACGTTGTTCGACGAAAAGAGTGTTGCAGCAGCGATCGACCTTGTCTGGCTTACATTGTACATGTGAAGAAAAAAACATGTCTGTCAAAAGTGACCAGTACTAAGGCTTATCAGCTAGGTTCATTTAGTAAAAAAACACAACTATTGATGCCTGGTTTTGCCAATTTTATTACCTCGTCTTTCTTTAGAATATAATGTGTATAGAAAAATTAATCATAATCATTAATACAAGCCATTTCACATTTTTAATTTAACCTGGCAAGGCTTAATTTCAGAGGTACATTTTTCCCGAGACGAAAGGCTGCGAAAAGTCGACACAAATGTGACGGATGAGTGACTACCAATGTACAGTTTAAAATTACTACCATTTTTGTAAGGAAAAAACAGTTGAAAGACAAAACCAAAATGCCAACTTGACCGATGGATCTGTTTTACATAGGCAAAAGAGAGAAGCGCCTACACGTTTGTACCAGCGAGATCCAGTTACATGATAATGATGATAGTAATGATAAGTTCTAAGAGTTCCATTACACTTTTTGCCACTAACACTAGTACCACATCAACAGAAAGGCTGATTGCTCTCTCAGAATAGAAGTATGTGAATAGTGAACTGCTAGTGTAAAAATATAAAGATCCTTTGGACAAGTCCTCTGTGAAAGCACGAGCAAAAGGCATGAACAGATAGGAAAAGAAAAAAACACTATTTTTAGACGTTCTATCATCAAGATAATGCTGATGACGATGATAATGATATGATGTTGCTGATCATCACCATTTTTGTGCGTGCTGCCACCACTACTAGTAGTAGTCTACTACCATTTTAGGATTGTATGTCGGAAATATGCTGCAGTTTCACTTTATATTAGTCTATACACTTTACTATTTTCCACTCTGCTCTCTACTCTATCACTGCTTTTTGTTAGGAGCAGGTCCTCAGCTCGTGTCTGTTTATCATCATCATTTCCCAAGTTCAGGCAATATATGTCAGAAGGACTAGCAAAGCACCTTATATTTTATTATCTCCGAATTCTTGCACATTACATAAAAAGACAACAGCAAAAGTTGAGCTAATGCAGGAAAGTTGTACTTGTGATAATGGTGTGTAATCAATGATATAACAGAGAACAGAAGGACTGCGTTCCACTTATTACAGAAACACCGAAAATGCATTCATTTCTAAGACATTTTTTAGCATAGGGAAGGATGTGTCTGGAAATGAAGCACGTATTTGTGCCTAATTAGAGTGTTTTGTAATTCCATCTCCGGAAGTGGCAATTCTCATCATTTTATTTAAATTTGGAAACTATTGTATTAAAAGGAAATACTCAGTAGGTGAAAGTTATGAGAAGGATGATTTTTTTAAATGGTCATTATAAAATGTTATGTAAAGAAAAGACATTTGCTAGCACACAAAAAGCCAAATTGTGGCATGTTTTATAATATGGTAATATGAGACTATATATTTTTTATTTATAGGTAATGGTGAATAACCTCATTGATAGATTTCGAGGAAACTTGATAGTTGGTCATCCGGAACTAGAAAAAAATGATGTTCCGTTTGAGGAGGAAGAGTGGAGTCAAGTGAGAATTGGGGATTTGATATTCAAGGTATGTTCATTCTTCTAAAGTAACACACTCTATATAATGTTTAAGTGTATAGAATTATATGTAGAAAATATTTTTTATTTTGTCGGGAAACACAGTGTTGACATATTTTATTTATAGAAACCTGAAAGGTGGAAACACGTTTTACAAGTAAAGTTTTGTGTGAAGGTGAAACAATGTATAATGTGTGTGTGTACATAATTTTCTTTTAGAGCGGTGGACCGTGCATGAGATGTGCTACAATTTGTACTGACCAAAAAACTGGTGAACGAGGGCCAGAGCCTTTGTTAACTCTGTCTGCAATGCGAAAGGGAAGAGCAAACTTTGGAATCCATTTGTACTACAGCAGCACTGATGGCGGTGCCGGTGCTACCACTACTACTTCATCATTATTATCGTCGTCAGTTTCCCTTCCCATCCTGAATGCACAGCAGTCCATTTTCCCAAGTTTGAAAGAAAAAGTTCACATTCGAACAATAAAACCTGGGTCCGGTGGTAGTGAAGATGAACCTCTACAAGAGAATGGAATTGCTACAGTTCCCAGCGGGAGGTATTCAGTGGAGAAGAATAAAACTCCAATGGAAAAGCTTCATCATCGGGGCAATGATGATCATGTTGATGTTGGAGCTTACACAGTTGCTTCTACTATCACTTTCTCAACAACTACGGCAAGCGAAGACTTTGGACAAAGAACTGAACCGTTGATGGACCAAGCTGCTGCTGGTACTACTACAGAAAGCGTTCAAAACTCTGGAATAAAGTTGAAGAACCAACAATTGTCATCAAATTCATCATCACAGCCATTTACTTTGTCGAAAAGTAGCTCGGCGAAATTGGCAAACTCTTCCATTTCTATTGCTAACCAAGTGCAGGCAATTCACATTGGGGACCCTGTAAGTGCTCAGCAGAGTCAGGGACCGGTACTCACCACTACCAGCACCGCCAGTACAACTTCCAACACACCGTCAATGACGAAAAATCGTGCTCCTTCAGCACACATATCTTTTGATGTTACTGGTCAACAACTCCGCAACAACCAGTCAAAAAATTCTTTTTCCAATACCGCTGATGCTACTATTACTGTTGAAAAGAGTAATTTAAGTTTAGCTCCCACCGGTGGTGTCAAATCACCGATTTTTAGGGAAACTTTACAAGTTTCTACTAGCGCTCAAGAGCAAGATCATACCGGGAATTTGGCTGAAATGCAAACTCTAATAGACTCTATTGACTAACAGTAAAAGCAAGCGATACGGGATAGTAGACCAAGTATAATAAAATAAAATAAAATTGCTTTGGAGAACGAAAATGTACATACATACAGAACACCTTAATCTGTGTGGCTTTTTGGATTAGTCAATCGGAAATGAAGGAAGAGGAAGAGCATTAGTATTTTTCTTTACTACTTATTTTAGGCAGTCTTAAATGCTTATAAGATGTAAGTATCAAGTATGAAAGGCTTTTAAAACTTTTCTAAAAATTAGGCAGAACTTCTCGAGAGACCCCAATAAGAATGACCTGGGCATTGTAATATAATATCTTAAGATATGTTGGTGTTCTAAAAATGACTGTATTTTCACATTCCATGAATTACATATATATAACCTTCTAAAAGTGTAATACAACTATAGATACTTATATACCTACATTTTCATCTGAAATTTTCAGTTAGGTTCCTTGATGACAGCAATGATACCAAATTATATGTGATACTTGAAACACGTCTTCTGACAAAAAATACAATCAAATTACCAAGTTTGATGTTATTGATGCGATATTATTTGCTTTGCGACAATGCTTTGTTCACTTAAAATGTAACGTCAACAGTCAACATATATATATCAACAAATAGTTACCTACACGTATTTTAATGTATATAACAATAATAGCAAAGTTGAGGGCAAGCAAAGCGCAACATTTCACAATGCTATATTTTCTTAAGCATTCCTATACTCTTTCTTCAAATATCATTTTTCTCAACTCAGGGAACGGGTAATAATAATATGCTCATGTTTACTTAACAACTTGACGACAGCAGCGAGAAACGTCAAGGCACGGAATGGGGGAGACCCTCCTCGAGTATTATCCCAAATTATTCCCTCGTTTACGTGGACACGTTACATTTGCTTGTTATTGCTTTTGCTTCTCTTGACTTTAATGCGCTTTAGTAAAACATATAACAGGACTAATACATATATATTAAACAGTGAAATGCACAAATGTAAATTAAAGTGTTCTAACACCTACATATTTTATACATTTATCTGTCAGTATATTCAGATATTCTCTAGAAATGATGAGAGCGTATATTTTCCTTGTTTTCTCTGTTAATGGAAAGAGATTAATACTTGACTTCTTTTAAAAACCAAATAGGCGATAATGGTCGTGGTTACATTACATCCAAGATGTTATGGTTACAAATGTATTTTGCATATCTAAATGTTTGCCGTACCTGACTACTAGAGTTGGAGTAAAAGTATACTATTAGAATAGCGTATAGTCCTTATACTCTAAATTTTAAGGTATAATAAGCAAAACGACAAATAATTATTTCTGGCATTATCTAGGGTTTTAGTGACAATTAGGTAGTAGGTATTTCTAAATTACTAATTTCAGCACTCCGGGGGAATATTCACTCATATAAATGAAATTGTATACACAAAGTATAAGCGCAAAGTAATAAAATTCAAAATATTTGGAGTACTATAAACGTGCTGGTGTAAGTGTAATTACTGATGTGTGCATTTCTTTTCACCCCAGTTGTAAACAATTACAAAGAGATACCCGTAGTCTCCATGCATGAACTACAAATCCGCTCACTTTGGCCGCTTGCATGTCTCCATCGGTTCCTTAGACAGTCCCCTATTTCTACAATCATCATCTATCTCGTTCTTCAGATTCTTATCGTCCCTAATTTCTCTTTACACTTTACTATGTACTACCGAATACATTTCCCAGCGTTCTCCCTGCTGTACACTAACTAATCATTAAACATTTACCATCCTATAATCCTCCTTCACAGGTAAGACAGTTTTCCGTACACAAAATGTAAGTACAAACAAACAGTACAAAAAATCTGCGCAGTGGAACATTTTCTCTTTTGTTCTGAAATTTGTCAATGTCCTCACTTTGGCATCTCTCCATAAAACCATATCTATCTCTACATATATAGTGCAACAGGAAAGTAGGTATGTGCTACAATGTCCCAACTCGACAAAATGTAACTAAAGTGTATCTTATATTAATGTACATAGTATAAAAATTTTATTTTCAGAGTTACAACCCGGAATACTTTTAACTTTTACGTGTGCACGAATTAAACACTTTTTCGAATTTTAAGACAACAGCACAAATATCAATGTGACGGGAAAAATCTGATCTGATGCACAAAGAGGCATAATGATAATTGGAACTTGTACGAATGAATATTTTCAACTTTCAATAGCTTTGTAACGGATCCCCATTTGTATTTCCTTCTTTGTATGTCTGGATGCCTCCCCTAATCTGCCTCCAATAATTTTCATGTTGAACGAACGCTATTCGGTATCGTTATAAGAAATCAATTTATATTAATGTGGTTACACGGTAGCAGTTTATTTCAGCTTCACATTTTATTCTTAAATCTTGGTTGGGTGATTGGTACATAAATTTCAGTAGTAATTTCAAATTGCAATAGTAATTATATCATTTTTAAATTGTCTTTATATCATATCCCCTCGCATTGTAATTCCTCCATGTCGGTCCCATCACACTAGAGATTATAAAAGATAAAAGTTCTTCCTGTAAATCATAAACTTATCGTTAACAGAAATAGTATTATCGGCGAGTAATATTCTTTTATTCGCATTCTACGTATCCTTTTCTACTTTCTACTCATCAATGTAGCTCGATGCAGATAATGTAATGTCATGTATCAATTTCGTTATGTTCTGCTTGTGAGATAAATTATTTTTAGGATTGAAAAAGAATCACACTGTAATGGCGGCCGGGAAAATATGTACTTGTTTTACCCTCTTAAACTTTGAATTGGACACCAAGAGATGAATAACAGTATGAAATACGACAACAGGCCACTACAGTCTTGTTTAGCGACAATAAAATTATGGGTTTTATGAAAGGCGCATTATTTTTTCGGTGTGTATATATTCAAAGGAGAGAACATTGCATACCAAGAGAAATAGTTCAGATCTTGTCTTGGAATGTATCTCTGTCTTTTATAAACTGCACCCAGTGAACATAACACTAATTCATTGTTTTATTGCTGTTTTTAAGCGAGCATAATGATAGAATTACGTGTTGATGTCCCCCAATATAACTATTCTATTGTTTTTATTAATGTTCCATGACAAGGATATTATAGCGGTAGCATAACAGATAAAGTGTTATGATATGATCATGTTTGAAATAAAGGATTTCTTGATGTTTGTTGCTTTGCAGCCCACATTAACCCTTTTTCAAATTGTGAATATAATGCAAAGCTTAATTTATATTTAAGTTTCATGTCTGACAATGCAGTTCTTATTAACAGATCAATTTTGTGAGGATGTGCACTATTTATATGTGAGATTCGGAATTTTTCGTATTTAAATGGTGTTCTACAACTGTGTTTTTTAAAGATTATGTGTGTGTGTGTTCTTTGGAATTTAAAAAGGGAAAATTCTTATGCATCATTCTCAGGTGAAGGTGGTCTCATACAAAAGAGAACAAACCCACTAACAACCAAGCGTGTCGAAGAGAAAGCCCCGTTTGTCATTGTCACGCTTCATGACAATTTTTACCGTTGAAAATGAGTTCAGTTTCTTTATGCACGATTCGTGCCGACGCTTTTCAAACTCAAAATGAAATTTTTAAATCCCACGTAGGAACCTTATTCAAGAATTATTGTTTTTCAATCAACCCCTCAATGCGGCAGAGTTATTTTCACATGAACGAACAGTGAGCAAAGCGACTACTGAAAAACCGACGGTAATGAATCAGAACCATGGGGACGAAAGAATTCTAAATAATATGTATGTATACAGCAAGAAGATTAGTTTTCAGACTGCATACACAAATACACATATTCTAAACATAATCAACGGAATTTTTATACGAAAGAAATTATTCAATACTGGATATTAGCATCTTAGGAATATGCTTTTGAATATATGCATTAAATAATGTTAATAATAACGAATGGAGTTTCCATGACTTTTCCTTCTGGAACCTAAGATAGATTGTGTAAAAATATTTAAACTGTTGCAAGGATTGCGGAACCAAAAAAGTAGAATGTGCTTCATGATGCTCTATTTTATATTCTTTTGTTTGCAATTTGAACAGAGAATTGGCTTTTTTGTTGAGGATAAATGAAATATAAATGAATAATAATTCAGTTGGTATAGCAATCTTTTGTTTTCAAATATTGCTTAAAGATATAATGCTTTCAATTACGGAAAGTCAATTATAGCCAAAACCACTCCGCACCAGAGTGATCAAATTTACCAGTTCACATTATTTTTGAAATTCATTGTTGGATTTGTTCACGTTCAGATCGGCTATTCTGTGACAAACTACTAATATGCATACTGAACCACTATTATTGATTGTATGAGTCAATCGGTGTACCTCAAGGTGGGAAGAGTCAAGGTTTCACCCATCGTGGCATACATATTTGGCAATTTGTTTGATTCCTTTGGAAACTTTCTCTTTTCATTTGCCCACCGGTCTTTACTTTGTGCTTCGAGTTTATTTCGAAGGTGTTTTAAGGGTTTAATTCTAAATTATTTTATTGATCCTTTTCGTTATCTTGACGAATTGTTGTATTTTTGGAGAAATGTTTTCCTCCAAACAATAATTACGAAGAATTAGAATCATAATTAAACTACAGCAACACACGATACAATAGAAAAGTTTAAATTCGTTTTTAAAGAAGAAATAAAATGAATATAAAAATTTGACTTCATGATATTATATTAATATATGGCACGAAGAAAGTTAGAAATGGAAAAAAGAAGGGAGTAAGAATGCAGAGGCTAAAAAATGGAGAGAATAAAAATGACGCGAATACGGGTACGGCCAAATTGTAAGCAAAAGTGACAAAAATGGGGTACAGAGGTTACTTTATAAGGAAACGAATTTTGCATGAATTACATGGACTATATTATATACACAGAATAATTATAGAGTTAATACTAATATTTACACTACTGCTTTAGCTTAGTACTTAAGAAATTGTCGAGGGCATCTATAATAATAATGATAAAACATATACATTTATTCAAATTCAGGCAGAACACGAGAACAATGGATACGGATCGTATCACTAATACGGGTTGGTAAGGTTGGTTGCTGTATGTAAAAAGCATTTTGTTCTTGTTTCCTTCATTTAACGACGAGGATACACTTTTCCTGTTGTTCATTATAATTTTATGGATGTCGGTATATGTTCGAGTTTTACATGAAAAAGAACTGTAGTGAAAAAAATCTCATTTATAGTGAAGCGTGAGCAACAGCAGAATAATATGGTGCAGCTTAAACAGAGATTCTTCATTAAGCGGGCATGGAGGATTTATATTTATACTGTATCTCGGTAACTTGGGGAAACAGTTCCAGAAAGATTCCGGGATTTACTTAAAATAGAGGATGAGTGGGGGTTTGTGGGACGATTGCTTATTATATTGTAGTGACGGTAGTAGTCTCTAGTATGTCCCTGTCCCCATTTCATCTACCAACAAGTTAGTTAGTTGTTGAATGAGAAAACAGCAACTCCCTTAGACATATTGAACCATATATTGACATGGTGTGTCTTGATAGGCATATAGTAAAAATGCAATTCTAGAAATGCTTTGCTGCTATTGTCATTCACTTTTTTTAGAGAAACGTACTCCTGTTTCGTATCATCCTCCGTATCCTTTTCGTTTGTGTCTACAATTTTTTGTGGGCTTGAAAAGAAGAATAATGTCATTTTGAGACATTGTAATTATAAGAAAAACGGAGATTTATCAGATCCTTGTGTTTACATACACGAGCACGAGCATGATAAGTTCTTAAAAATATTGCCATTGTACACTACATTAGTAAGCTGGGCATAAGAAAATTTTAATGATATAGTAAGCTTTTAGTTTTCGTGACATTATATTGTGACCAAAGAGTTGAACAAAGCATTTATATATTATTTTGTTACGCTGTATGATAAATTAATAAAAAATACACATGTAATTTAGGACACTTATTAGGAAAATAAACAGTCCGATTAGTGCAATTGATTCTTTCTGTGAGAGGGATGATTTTTTCGACTTGTTCTAAACATAACTGATATTGTAAGTTTAACTACAAGTAAACGAATTTTCGTGGAATATTTAGTTCACAGAGAATCTATTCAGGTAAATTAGTATATAATATCCTTTCCGTGTATTCTAATTTAGTAATAAAAACTCCAACGAAAGCTATTACTTTTACATGACTAATTTTCATATATGTGATTTATAATTCTTCTAGTTTGCAAGTAAATTGGTCGTTAAATATTCCAGAAGTGTAATGAAAAGAGCCATGTGTTGCATCGAATAAAATTGTATCATGATTTTAGTTTTTAACAAAACATAAATCTTATTCCCTTTCCAAAAAAACTGGTTTCATTTTGCCTCACATTACCACAAAGAACCATAAAAATGCTAACAAAATCGACTTTTTTTCAATAATTCTTGTTTACCATAAATCTATAGTTAATTCTGACGAAATCTATAATTAATTCTTGGCAAAAAAACTATCAGTTAACACGTTCTGTCCTATCACGTCATGATATGTAAAAAAAATTTCGCCTCTCCAAAAACATTCCTACTACTTGTTAGAGATTTGGTATTGAATAAGCAGTTTAAAAAATTGCCCACCCTGTACTTACTGACATAGAGAAAGTACAATATTATGGAAATATACAGTGAGATGTACACTTATCTTTATTATGATAAAACATTAGCATATAACATGATATGTTTTTCTCATCATGCATATATTTACGTATTATAATATTGGAAAACAATTTGTTGAGCTAAATGTATTTACATACCTAATACATTCAACGTTCACATCTTTCGGGGTTGCATGAAATTATAATGTCAATTTAATGTTCATCACCAAGCTATAAATGAATCGAAGGTGTTCCAAGTAGATTGAAAAATCATAAAATATGGGAAAAGAACCAGACAAACTGCCAAAGATGGATATGAACAGTTTTCCAGCGATTTCACTAAAGGTTGTCCTATGTACATATACAGTGCAACTTCTCTATAAGGCCATTCTATGTATGGCCAACCTCTACTTTTGGCCAGGTTTATTTTCGCCCTTCTACATAGTAATGTGGCTTAAATGAACCTCTATACATGGCCACCACTCTATTTAAGGCCAAAAAAAGCTTTCCCCTTGGGGTGGCATTATAGGGAAGTTGTACTGTATATGAATGTATTAAAACGGTTTTTCGGTAATTGTCTAACTTAATTTTTCAGAAACCAACCACATTTTTTGTCTAAATGTAAAAAATGAACCATGTATTCACCTTGGCCTTTTATTTCAATTTCTGCGATTGCCTTCCATTAATTCAAAGAGCAGTCCGAGAATGCAGACCTTATGTAGTGTCTAAGTTGTCTTCTTCTGCGTCACTCTTTGACGGAATACGAATGTGAGCTCCCGTGTAATATGTACACATAACAAACGAATGTTTTCAGAGTTGCTGAAAGAAACCAATACAAAGTCATTTGGTCCAAATCTAATCCTGTTGCGTTGGGATGTGCTATAGAGCACGAGTTATAAAAGCAATAAAAACAAGCAGAATACTTTTGAAACAAAACCAGGAAAGAAAACAGCAGTGCTGTTTCACTGTGGTTGTAATAAATTACAATTTAAAGAATATTGCAATACAGGAAAAGTAAATACATATTCTCATATAATTTGATTTTATCTTCTATAAAAATAAATACTAAATACATTATGCATTGCATGATGCATCAGTAGGTAACATGAGAAAAAGATGTATATACAAACATAAAAGAAATACCCTCCGCTAGTGTAACTTTATTCGGAAAAACAAAGTATGCAGTTATTTTTTTATTTGTAGTTTTTATTACAAAGTTCACGCACAACTACTTTTTTTAACGTTTTCAGCTTCAACTGCTACAAAACTTAATCATTAATAACGAAATAGAAGTGAATTCCCAGTCATAACGGTTGGCTGCTAAAATCCAATAGGATTGATATTGATGTTTCCTTTCATGATATTAGGACTATAAGTCAAAAAGAGTGCAGGCATTCAAAAACATGTTAAACTTTTTATTAAATATATACACAATACACACAAATAAATAAAACATAGTCTGCTTTCTTTTCCCCGCATTACACCGCCATATGCCTGTTCAATAAATGACAGATAATGATGTTTGTCCCCGTTTGTCTACTTGTATATTTTTGTGTTTACTGGGCACTGGGCAAACCAAAAATCTTGTGATAAGAAAATATCTTCTGCAAATGCAAAAGGTCCGTTTTGAATCAAATAAAACAACCGGCAAGTAAACAGGAATGACCCCAGAAACCCCCATGATCAGAAAAGTGTCATATTTTCAAAACTAACCTAAATAACAAGAACACCTTTGTAAATAAGGGTTTATTTACGCTAGCAAACTTGCATAATATTCAGCGACGTTTTTCCGTTCGGTTCAAAAGCAAATTTATTCGGTTTCAAACAGGCATACGCTCTTCCTTTTGATACTCTCAAAAAACCATAAAGTAATTTTGAGAATGGACTATGAAACTTCTTGAATGAAAAAGAGGCCATGATAACTATACACATTACACATACATATATCAATGTACTATATATCCTTTGGAAATTCATTGACTCGAAAAAATCTTTAAACCAACCATTATGACTTTATACAAATAATATTATAGGATAGCGCCAATAGCTGTATTTCCCAGGCTGGCCGTGGCCATCATCTTTTTACAGATAAACAACTCTTGAATTGAGTTTTGTAAAGGAAAAACTCATGGAATGGGTAATTAACATTATACATATGTAATACGTACATAAGAGTGACTTCTCAATAGCCTCGATTTTCTAATCAAAGCGAATTCTTAGAGTCGTTTACACTACCATAACTTTAGAAATGAAAGACAACCGCGGAAAACACGATATTTTATATACATACCTATCTATGTACCGGATTTGCAACAAGAATTTCATATTATTTCATACCAAATCATTTGTAACTATTTCTGAATACATAGTTGATATATAAATTAACATTGAAGCTGTATAATTACCTTTAAAATAATAAAAAATAATGTAAAATGCTTGTGAAACATCGAAACAAGTAGTAGTAAAAATTGTCGTAAACATATTTTGTTGTAGTACCGATCTTAATTAAAATTTAGGTTATTCCTATCCTGACCTAATGCTCAACGAGTCTAACATTTTTGTTTAATAAAATCTCTGTTGTTGTTTCATATAAACGATTACTAGTCCTGTAGCATATTTTTAAGAACTAAAAATTAATATGTACCTTGTAAGATTTTCATTTATCGATTTTTACTTGTGCTATTTTTTTTAGAAAATTTCCCTCCTCGTGTAATAAGTAAAAACGATAGTCGAAAAGTCAAACTTGTTTCAGAAATATCATATTTACGGACCAACGAACTCAAATAACTTCTTTTTTCAACTCTCATAAATGTGATATTTAGCATTATATGCACACATGTCTTTACTCACCCACACACATTCAGTATTAGTATTTTGGCTACGGTTTTAGCTTAAAGCTTTTCTAAGCCTAACATACCACCAAAGAAAGGAAGCGAAGGCCACCTTTTGTGGTCGCAGCACTAACAGTTGTGTTGTGCGAGTAGAAAACCAGGAGATCATGTCAAGCTAAACGCAGTGAAGATTGATAACCTGGAGAAAGCAACAGGAGATTACATTTTTTCTTTCACTCATCTCATCCCTCCTAACTCATTTCTTTCTAGCATTTTTGACTTTTCTGTAACAACCTGTACTCTCCTACATACTGTATGCATTTATGTAGAGAGGTGTGTTGTGTATGTTATTGTATTATATGCCGAGCACATTCAATATTGAGATGCTCCATTGGTTGAGATAAGCAGGTCTATTAACACCTAGTTGAATGGAAATAGAGCTCTTCTATAAGTTTGCTTGGAGGTTTCATGCTACATGCAAAAAGATCATTGGAGCATTGAGAGTAAGATTGGTTTGTGGTACATGAAAGAGCACAACAAAACATGGAGATCAAGGCGGATGATATTATATAAATATCTTGGTAATGTATTACCTGTAGGCAATGAATCGAGTTGAATTGTGAAGTATTCTATAGTCTATCATTTCATAATGTATATTTTCGTAAATGTTTTGATCAGTTTCTGATATAATTAATATTTAGTGTTCAGGACAGTCAACGTGTTGAAAATGAATGATTTATAAACACCATTGCATTGTTGATATAAAAAATAATACCACTGGTTTTAGAAACAGAAGTGAAAGGTAGATTGTACAGACAAGTATGGCCGGTTGACTGTACAATAAAATATGGCTACTAATAATGCAAATAATAAAGTCTCAAAAGACCAAGGAATAACTATTCCCTCAAAAGGTATACATAATATATACTGCACATTAATATTCTTATTCCCAGTGCACATGAAAATTGTTTCCAACTTTCTCTCTAGCCGTTTTTCTGTCCGTGGGCAAATTATTATCATAACTTTTAGATCGCCTTGTTTTAAACCTGCTTTAGAAATTGGTTCAATTCACAATTCAATTTTGAGTCTTCTTTACACACAATCACAGTACATGCTATTATGCCATGTTATTATTATTTACAATGTGTATAGTAAAGTACAAACTCACAATGTATTTACACAGTTACGTTTGTGAAACCCCCTGAAGAGGTGTCGTCATTAGTTCTCGTTCTCTAATACTAATGTTGAATGTGTAATATTTAGAAACCCACACATTCGGACGGTGACTCATTCAGGAATCTGCACGATTGATGTGAGTTTTCTTACTTCAATAATTAGTATTAAGAAGTGAGAACAGGTTTTAGATGAAAATGTGCGAATTTTTAATATTCCAAAGGTTGGTTTTCAATTCAAATGCAGAGAAATAAGATAACAAGACTTTCATTCCCCATTTGGTAGTATTTACGTACATACAGAAAATAAGTGTAGGTATGCAGACATGCACAAGTAAATTCTCATGCCTCCGTGTGGCACGATACCTTCCCAAAACCAGTTTACTTGGTATTGTATTTTCCATATTAGATCTTCAAAGAATCACTCTCACGTAGCGATGTCGTGCAACTGCTTTTCTCTGTTACAAATGTGTCTTATCTGGAGGCGTGAATCATGAATCATATTATAACCTCCGTTCCTTTTAAGTTAGATATGTAAACTCAATATTATGTGAGAAATTACTTTTTTGCCTTCTTCGTTCTCACTTTCCAAAGTTATTTTTCCTAGGGAAAATGACAATGACGACCAAAAAAGACGACAAGGACGACAGTTTAAAGGCATCATCATTGACTTGCATGTATAGCTACCTATTACAAAATAAAACTTTGTTCCATGCCGACGTTGTCGTCCTCCTCCCTCTTTTCCTCCTGTCAAAAGCCGGTGTTGTCCTGAACAGCTGAATAAAGAAGATATCCGTGTAACATGAATCACTAGTGCTAGGCATACTAACAAAAACGACTTTACTTTTTTTCACGTAAAAATTTCGCCTATTCACGCTACACACGCCTGCTTGCCCAAAAATAACATAAGCTAACAAAAATATTGGAGGAGGAAGCAGGAGAAATTTGGTGAAAAAACCATTCTTGTCATTGTATTCGTATGCATAACATCTTAAATCCCAAAAACGCTACCACTGCCTGCAGCCCAAGAGCCTGGTAACTCCGTTTGTCAGTGTTCCCAGGGTGCACGGAATGGATTGTAGATATGTACATGATACAATTCCAGTGCACGCCTATCACATCACCAGTCTGCATGCAACATGTCTTCCTGAGAAAGTGATTTTTTTCATGCACTCACATGATGATTTTCTTTCCATTTCCGTCTCTTATTTCGATCTCTACTACTTGGTTATAAGCTCATCGTGTGCAACCACATATCATTGAATCACTTTTGCTACTATATACTATCACATATCACCACCCCTGCTTCCACAAAATTATTTTTTTGGCCAATGTAAATACTTCCTCTCATATCGATATATATAATTTATAAAAAAAGTTATTGGTAGCTTGTATCTCTACAACCTTCGTATTATCAATATGATGAAAATAATAAAGCACGAACGTTCCAAATTTGACTGGCAGAATTTTTAGTACTCTTGCATAAAAACTTTCCCCTCTCTCTCTGTGTCTTTTCAGTATCACATCATTATTATTGCCTTTTTACCGTCATCGATGCATTTCACCATTCATTTTTTACCTTTCCTGCCACTTATACAACCCTCTTCCTTACCCTTTTTATTATTCGATCCAATATCCAACTAAACCAATTCATGTACAAGGGTTTATAATAATCACGTTTTTCCTAAGGCAAAATACTCGGAGAGAACTTACACATTGCAATACAGCAACAGAACATACATATACACAAGGGTACATAGAATATATACATATAAGTACTTACTTAATAGCTACGTGAATGATAAAGATGATTTGAACGCGGTGAAAGTAAATGGCTGGAAAAGCGCTTTGTGTGTCTATATTACAATTTTTTCTTGTGAAAACCCATAGTGTTTCTTAATGTAATATTTTTGTGTTCTCACCGATGCCTTTTTTCATCGACCAAGCGAATCTTTACGTATACAGTATCAAGTAGTTTGGTATAATAATATGCATTTTCTATCTTATATGTGGATCTGGTAGATGGATGAAGTGAGTTTTTTTGCGAAAGCCGCCACCAGCCACCATCTACTACGTCCTAAGCTATTGCCATTTTTATTATGATTATGATGACTATGATGGTTGTGGCAATGTGGCTGTGGTTGTGTGCGGTCTTGTGTGGTGGATTGAATATACGGCTTAGTTAGCTAGCTGTGTGGTTGGCTTTTGCTTTGCTGTATTACTTTTACTAGTACTTTCTCTTTCTCTCTCGCTTTTATTCTTATTTTACCACACAAAGTGGCATCTCACTCTCAACCTATACGTCGTCGCACCACACACACACGTAATATTATACATCTACTCGCTAGACCGTTATTATTAGTTCTTCGCTCACTTTCTCTTCTTTTAGCTGGAAGCTTTTAAGAAAAGGACTTATTGAATCTTCTTGAATCTATTCATCTTACCTATTGACTTTTATTATTTTCCATTTTATACATTACTCATCCAACAGGCAACCACTCACTCATAGATTATTCGATTCTCCTACCCGCACAATATAATAAAAAAAATCTTACCCGATTTCAGTTTACCTTTTTATACATCCAAAAGCTTCCTCGTTTTTTATGACTTCCTAGATTTTACTGTAGCTGTCTTGCTGTTCTACTACATAAAACGGTGGGATAGTTATCATCATAACACCATACGCATAGTTCTCTCATAAGTGTATACGGAGAAAGCTCTGTAATAAGTGTTCAAACATTTTTTACCTGTGCTACTCTTTCTGTCTCCGGTATACATATATTTTTCCTTTCTCTTTTGTTAGTGCTCCTCTCGTTCTCGGCGGATTGGATTGCTGTCAGCAATGTACATTGAGTTGGTTCGGTTAGTCAGTATCATCCAAGGATGAAAAATATTGCAAATAATCCATTCTGTTGCTGCCGCACAGACATATAAAAATGAAAGTTTATTGGTAAAATCGGAATTTAGCACAAAGATATACGAGAGGATACCCCTATGGCTCCACGTGTATATGTCGACTGGATGCAAGAGAAGCATTGACGTATTCGTTCCTTCTTTCCTTTTGCCAATAATATTATTCTAGTCCTTTCAAACCTCCTTTCTTTTCATCCGTGGTGAAAGATCAAGAAGCATTTTTATTTTCCGTCTTTATATGCTTTCCTTGAGTTTTCTTTCCGTTGCCGAAATGCTTGGAAAATGTACCTGCTGCTTCTATCGAGTACTCTAGCTTCAATTCCCTTTCAATTGACAGAGATGACTGTTGCTCCTCCTGGCTTTTCTTTTCCTTCTTTCTCTATACTTTACTTCTTCTCAAACATCGTTATTTTAACAGCCATCATTGCACCAACAGGATGATGATCATGAGGGAAGAAAAGGGATTACCCAAAAGAGACTTTGTCTAAACTAAAAAGGGGAAGGAAAGTAGGAGAATGCGAGATTGGTGAGTGATGAGATGACTCTATATATAGTTCATCAAAGATTATGATACAATGATGAAGTTGAAGGATGTGTGGAGATTGGGTATTTTCATAACCTTTCTGATACGAGGTTATAAGTGATTGATGTAACAGACTAAAATAAATACTTGAGTGGAGTATTTTTTAAGACAAAGATGTTTGCGTACCGTAAAGATAATATATGAATGGCAATAAAAACAGAGTTGAATGTTTAGAAAAAAGTTGTAAGTAGGAGATGTAGATATTGTGAGCTTTGAGTAAAGGCAACTTAGAAAGAGATTGAGTGGCAATACAGCAAATGTATGTGTGAGTTTGTTATAGGATCGTTGTTATTTTTTACCAGTAGTTTCATGTTTTTTTCCTCTGCACTTCAATCATAGCGTTTGCAATTAACGAAACTTTGATGTATTCAAAAGCGAAGGAATTTGATCTGCCGACAGAACATATAGCAGGCTCTAATGTATTTAATACTTGTTTTATTTCTCGGGATTTGTTTTTTAAACAATAAATATTAATTTCAGCTAAACCTTTTTAATGTTTCAGTTCAATGGTTTCTGCTAGCCAGAAGTATCAAACATTTGATTCGATGAACTTTGGAGAAAGTGAACCTGTAATTTCAAAAGTAGACAACAGGGTAGGGTTGTATATATTCAATTTTTTATTTTTGAACTGTTAAGAAAAAAGACTGTTGCAAGGTGCCCTGCTGAGATGACTAAGTGGGGCCGACACCGACAGCTACGTAAGCATTAAAACTAGTAGCTGTTATACGGACTGTATTATCATTGTACACGGTACTGTGAAGATGCACATTATCTACTTTAAAATGTATAACATTATTATCACAAAGGGATTTTATTATCTGATAATTGTCATAATGAATTCATTTAAGCATAGTGTCTATTCCTGTAAACAACCCGACCTACAACGTATAGTTTTGCATACCTACTTGCCAAATACGAATTATATCTAGATAGAAGGACAAAAATGACGAGATATCTAGTAATTTTTGGGGGATAGTGGTCAAAAATGCCATTCTGGTACTATTTACTATAAAAGTTTCCCCTTTCACTATTTACACCAAATATCTATCTATTTTTTTGTATACAGACTTTGTGTTTGTACCCATTGTTGTATGTTGTATGAAATTTCACTCTGGGAGGGAGAAAGCGGTAAAATGAATGGATAATGACGTAAGGTTAAGGTGAGACAAATGTAAAGTCAACATGTGATGTGATTATGTGCCCAATGAAAGTACGCTTTTATCATATGAATGTGCTGCAACAGCAGGACTTTCACTGGAGACCATGAGAGCTTTCTACTAAAAACAGATCCGAAGTTTTTTTACACGTCCGTGACTTTAAATCCAAATTTTGGTAATTGGTCCCGGCATTATTATTACTAGACGTAGATAAATGGACACAGATTCGAGTTTCCAATTATTTTATATATCTATCTGTGTCTGTTTGGTATGGACACTCTGTGAGTTTAAAAGAAAACCTGGCACATGGCACCTTTTCCGCTCTAATGTTTGCTTCCAACCTTTCCAACAGGTTTTCACACATTCCATCCTATAATTTTTTGTCCTTTCAGGGTACCTCACTCATGCACAACAGCAAAAAGCTCTAAACATGAAAGCAAGCAAGTCTTCGTCTTCCTTCGCCAGGGGAAAGTGAGTGAAGTTGAATAGAATAAAATATATTGCTACATCTCGATGTACTCATGTCCTGATACTGGCTGATGTGAACGAAGTGTGTGCCTGAAACTGACTACTGCAGCACCTTCATCACAACATTATTCCAAACAACAGCAACACACGAGCACTACTACGAGAGCTCAGGAGGGTTAAAAATGGTAGGAGGAAGCAAGCAAGTCGTATTATGCATCGTCATTTATCTTCTTCTTTTGAGACAATGTACCCATGTAAATGTGCAAACATAGCATCTTTGATTTCCCAAAAGCACTTTACATGAGCTCATACGGGTTGGTGTTGGTTTGGGATAGCATATCCGCTCCATACACACTACTACCATACAACAAATTACTCTTTCAAGAATTATGTAGGCATGTGAGTAAACATAACTAACTTATTTGCTCACAACTTTCACTGCTTTGTGAAGAATACATTACTGTTGACGAATGCACACTTTAGGATGGAGAAACAAATTACATAGCAAATTGTCCAAATGCGCGTTGTGTTCTCAAAATACCACGTAATGCTCCTTTTCCATCTAGACATTTTTACAAATTTACCACTACAATTTATTATAAACATGGTACACACCTCGCGACCTGTGGTTGGAAACAATGAAACAAATGGGTCTACTTAGCTCTTTGCTTCTTATGTATTTAATTTGACTACCTATACATTTTACACTATAAATCCAACAATATCAACCCCAGAATGATACACACTCGAGTATATTAGGTATTTATAGGGAAATGTATGTACACACCTAAATAGGTTAGGTAAGCATCATTGATTTATGTTCCGTGCAAATCATTCGTCAGTTTTATTAAAACACAGAAAGGTTGAGTATTATTTTATTCAATATGCTTGTATACATTATTCAACATTAAGCGAAAAGTAACACATTATTTAGGAAAACCCTGCTCCTGATTCCTGATTTATAGGATGAAGTTAAACCAATGTTATAGTTTACCTGTATAGGTTTAACTGGTTTAAGCCAATATGCAATATACGTATACAGGGATATAATATTACTTTATACTAATCGCACATACTATCCGTGGGAGAGATATACTTAATGCGAATAGAGTTTTTAATGTAATTCAAAGAGGTACTGAAGTGTGCAAAATTCATTGCAGTAAAATAATATATCAACTTCAAACGCAAAACGTGCGGATCAAAACATTCCAAACGGTTTGTGAGCTTTCTTCCATGAAACTTTGCTTCACCTAAGTATTTTGTATAACTTTCATTGATATAATATGTACCTACTATATGAGTCAAAAGTTATGGTCCAACTTTTCCATTTGTAAACACTTGACATGGCACATGGCATACATGACATATTGCGACGTGAAGTTGGAAGTTCTAGAAAATAAAAACATCATCGATTATATAACATCATTGATAAATGTTTTAATTCAGTTACAACAGTCAGACAGACATTGTACGGATGTATAATTCTGTCTGAACCTGACTGACTACATTGTAAAAAAAGAATACACTATAAATACAAAGGAGAGTTACATATTGACAATTTGGCAAAACAAAATACAGTTAACTTTCCAAAATTAACGAATGTAAGGCATTTTTATGCAATTTGATAAACAATTTACAAATGTATAAATGGCACATGGCATACATGACATATTGCGACGTGAAGTTGGAAGTTCTAGAAAATAAAAACATCATCGATTATATAACATCATTGATAAATATTTTAATTCAGTTACAACAGTCAGACAGAAGTTGTATGGATTTATAATTCTGTCTGAACCTGACGGACTACATTGTAAAAAAGAATACACTATAAATACAAAGGAGAGCTACATATTGACAATTTGGCAAAACAAAATACAGTTAACTTTCCAAAATTAACGAATGTAAGGCATTTTTATGCAATTTGATAAACAATTTACAAATGTATAGCTTGTCTCATCAAGAACAACTTGCTATCGCATCTACTACCCTTTTGGCCACTGCACTTCGATTAAAGCTGTATATCACAATGCCCCTTTAAGAAAACTACACACGGATCAACATGGAGAAAGCATTGCAACATTGCATACAATTTTCCCGAATTCCAGTGATCGACTTTATTTGCAGATACCAATAATTACAATTTCCATTCATTACAGTTTGGACTGTCATTATAATAGTTTTAATTTTTTTGTTTCCGATACAAATGGATGTTTTCAGTAAGTATGGTTATACTTGTTCGTGACGAACAAATTCTCATGAATTTCGTGTAGAACGGCACGGGAACACAGGCACGGGTCTTGGTTCAAAGTTGTTTTCCATCTTCTTCATCATGAATCATTTAATAAAATGAAATAAAATTGTTCACAATAAAATTAAACTGAATAGCCCAAATCCAATTCCAGCTTACCTTAACCTTAAATGCCTTGTAATTTTAAATTTAATGGAATAATGATGGGTGATAGAAAGCAAATAAATATAATGGAAAACCTAGTTTTGAAACATTTCACCCTTTTCTAAAAACAAAAGATAAAGGATTGTATGCACCTGTTATACAGTATGATGTATGTCGTCTTAACCTTGTCTACATATTATTATGATGAGTTATGGAAATAAGACGAACTGCTTGACAGGGATTGTAAGTTATAAAGTCGATGATGATAGACGGTTGCACACATTTCATTTTATTAGAGATCTCTTTCTACACATCACTACAGTTAACCAGTTATTATAAGATTAGATTTACTTGCTCGTGGTTGGTACGAATGGAAAAATGATGTAACGCAAATTTACGCTACTTTTGAACTTACGACAAGAGCATCACAAATAGTGCAAGGAGCAGGCATAATACTTACAAAATAAAATGTTTGAAGGTTAGATTTTTGCACATAATATATATGTAGTACGTATAAAACCCACTCGGCAAGGGAGAGAAAAAGAGAGATCTCATATCCCATCCCAAAGCGATTTATTCAACCAATTTACACCCTTGGGAATCATTACATTTGTCAGTCAAAACTCAAGACTTCCTTTTCACCACCGTTCCTTCAGTCCCCTACACGTTCAGCATACACAATGTACGCTGAGTGCTGAGTGAATGACTAGTTGTCTTGNAAAAAATGTTTGAAGGTTAGATTTTTGCACATAATATATATGTAGTACGTATAAAACCCACTCGGCAAGGGAGAGAAAAAGAGAGATCTCATATCCCATCCCAAAGCGATTTATTCAACCAATTTACACCCTTGGGAATCATTACATTTGTCAGTCAAAACTCAAGACTTCCTTTTCACCACCGTTCCTTCAGTCCCCTACACGTTCAGCATACACAATGTACGCTGAGTGCTGAGTGAATGACTAGTTGTCTTGTGCCTAGTTTGAATAGAAAAATGTATTGCTTTAAAATTGTATCCGTGTTTCGTATTCTTATCACTTTCACATTCCCACTAGCTAGTTATGTTAGCTATTGTACAGAATTTTCATAAAAATAGGTTAACATTCAGTTTGATTGAGAGATAACAGTTTGCGATACAACGGCAATACTCGGAATCATGGCATATTACCACCTCATTGCGAATGTTATCCAATTAAAACAACAAATGGTTACGTTAAAATGTAATCAATTAGTTTGAAAATATTGGTAAATGAAATTATCAGAGGTGAAGGAGAAAGTGTGGTATTAAATCAAATTGCCACATTTGATTGAAATCGTTGCAATCATTTATCTTCGTTGCCTGCAATCTGCAACAACCGCATTATCGCCTTTCTGCTTGAAGCGTAAACAAGTTAGCTATGGAAACAATTTCAAAATGGTAATAATTGAAAAAAATTGTAAAACAGAACGATATGTAGATAGGATGAGGAAGAGAACGGATTATCAAAAATTATTATGTAACAATGGCAACATAATCATAGAAGTATAGATACTAATAAAATAAAAATGGAATATACTTTCTTTCTCTTTCACTTGTCTTTTTTATTGTCACATCGTCATAATCATAATTTACATTAAAACATTGGTAACTTGTGCAATGCTACCTAATCTATGACCATACAATGTCAAGATATTTTAGATGTGTTTTACACTTAAGAACAATTATTATAGTTGTCATAACATAAATACAATCATTTTTGTTGGCTGCCAATAACTTTAAAACACGTAAATAATGCAAACAGCATTATAATACGATCATACGAATATTGAACATACTACCGAGTAAAGTAACACGAAGATTTGTAAATTACATAAAAGTTTGCGTGATCAGAATAATACAAAAAAATCCTTAATTAGAATATGATATGAAACACATACATAGTAAGTAGTCCTTGTTATCAAAGTAGAGACTATGATATTGCTGATTAGTAATAACCACGGTCCTCCTTCTCACAAAATAATTTGATACTGACTATAAGACACANTTGTTATCAAAGTAGAGACTATGATATTGCTGATTAGTAATAACCACGGTCCTCCTTCTCACAAAATAATTTGATACTGACTATAAGACACATTTGATGGATAATAATATGTGATTACATTAATTACTTATGTGATATAAAATATATTGTTTATCCATAGATGACTACCTTGCTTGTTTCAAAGAACAAACTTACAACATTACAAAGTATCTTATTTCCCAGATCCATAAAACTGAACACATAAATGACTACCAGAAATATACTAAAATAAATGTTTGACATTACAGATTTTCTGATTATTAAAGTTGCATTCTTAAAGAGCATATTATAAGTTTCTCACTATTTATAAATTAACAATGTTCATTAGGATATATAAATATTAAACATAATATCATAACATTAGTTGAAATTTACACGTTTCAGACTTTTGTTAATTGAGTACATACATCATTGTTTTATAAATAGCAACAGGTAAAGGTAAGTATCAACTTCAAGGTGTAAGGCACCGGCACGTATCACTCCTTTCATGTTTGGTTACAAAGATTAGGTGGTTCTTATTTTTAAATAATACAAAGGTAGTAAATACTTTCACAGCTTAATAATAGGTTTTTAAAAGCCTTGTCATTTTACGTTTCGTCGTCTGTAACATTTGGACTATCATCATCATCAGTTAGCACGCCTGCGGCAGCAGCTTCTTCAAGAGCCTCGTTCTCACTGTCATACGCCATTATTTCGTCATCATCCAAATGCGATGAACCTTCCATAAAGCTAGAAAATCTGCTGAATAAAACGTGTAATTACAGGTTATTAGTAATTGTGTATAAAGAAACTTGTTAGGAAACAAGAAAGAAATGGATTAACTAATTGCATTACCGTTTTGGGTCTTTCAGCCTTGAAACAACTTTCCATGTGTTACAATCCGGGCTATTGCAAAATTTTCGCAACTCCTCAAGTCCCTTTTCTGTTTCTACCGCACCTTGATTTATAAATTCTTCTTCGGTGAGTAACTTGGGCTTTGGTGGAAAAAGTTTGTACCTGATTTTCTTGATTTGATAGAGTAGCTTTTCTGACATCAGTCTGTACACTACGAGAAGGACGATCACACAAGTGGATACTTCAATCAAATCACTGCTCAAATGAATTAATGCGAGTCCAAAAAGCTAGAAACAAAAATAAATTCCATGTGAGAAATCACTTAATGATTTGGGAGATCACGTTAACTGGAGGGATAAGATAAGAAGGAAAATATACCTGAAGACTCCACTGGATTATATTCAATGTTTTCACGTTTGTTGGTGGTCCAAAACGATAACAAGATATTAAACTGACAATAGCTCCCAAGGATAGATAAATTATTAGATAAGGTAGACGTTCTTGAAGAAGGTCCTCAAAGCGATTCCAGGTCTCGCCCGCAAAATATAAGACTACAGAATACAGAACAGTAATCGTAACATACGATCCTCTCCCTCCCTGCAACAACACAACATTTTATAAAACTTTAAGATGGTCCATTTTAAATTCAAATAAATTAAGCTATATAATACAAATATGATGATGAAACTTACTCGTGGAAGAAATTTTGTTACCAAAAATAACAAAAGTAGTGCTGCACCAAATGCTCCTGCGAGAGTTGCAGAAGAGTAAAAAAATGTCGTCGACTTAGCTAGCTGAGGCGATAAGAAAAATAGAGCAATTCCAGTACAAAATATTGTCACTTTCCAAGGGTCAGCGTCTGAAAATGCACACAAAAATATTTTACATTTTGTAACTTTTCACTACATACATAGCAAAACTAATTGTAACAATGGATTTGTCTAAAAATGAAACTTACGCCGTATGACCAACTTTGCAGTGTATGCTTGATCTGTAGAAATTCCAACACAAGTGGTATTGAAGGTGGGAAAGCTTGCCTGTGAATTTATAAATCAGATAGTTTACAAGAATTAGTCCAAAGTTTATCTCATAACTCATCAGTCATACATCTCTCATCCGCCAGGGCATCATATTCGCCACCCAAAACAGCCATGTGCTTGACTTATACTGCCGATACACTTCTTCAGCCGTTGATCCTTTAATTAGCTTAATATCCTCCGCAGCGCTAGCAATTCTTAGCTGTTCAGAACATAAAAAAACCCACAAAGTTATTAAAAAATTGACAAATCAACCAATACACCAGAATATTTCCCTGCAATCAACTCATAAATTCTCCATCTTACCGTTGCTGATCTGAAGAAATAGAAAGGCGTCTTTTTATCCGCAACCCTGCAAAATATCTGCAACTCCAAATTCTGGTCAATAGTCAAATTGTCAAAGTCGGAATTCAACATATGAACCATGTTAAACTGCGGGTACAACTCTGTAAAGTAAAAAAAACCAAACAAATTTAGCAATCTCATTACCAACGCTAAAACTAACCGTTAAAACCCAATCCCACTTTCTTACCTTGAACACATAACGAAGTAGAAATACACGAAAGAAACACGGTTAACCAAAGCGCATACATTTTGTTATCTAGATTAACCGTCTTAACGGTCTTTCCACTTTTAAAAAATATATCTCGGGGGAAAAGAGTTTCCTGCAACTTAGTTCAAAAACTAATGTCAGGGATAACACTAAAAATTTTACTGTCAACTGTTTATCCCAAACCAACCAACAAGTATTCTCGCCACAAACATAACTACTGGCGCCTTTTAACACAATCTCGTCATTTTAATTAAACTGGAATAGTTAAAGTTTAGAAACGACAGAGCTATCACACGTAGCGCTATACAAAAAGTGTTCACTCTCACAAGACGAACGACGATGTTTTGAAGGAGTTTGGATCCCGCATCGCTGCTCAGGCAAAGCGTGGGAACAATTTTGTTGTTCATGCAGCCATTGAGATGCTCACATGCTCGTGTTTACACCGGCTTATCCGTCAGCTGTACAGACAGTTGAGCACTCAGTTAAATCTAAGTGTAGAGAGAAACATAATTAGTTAATAGTGCCATTAATTAGTGATGAGAAAGGGAATGGAGAAAAATAAGGGTGATTTTTTGGGGGATGGCAAAGATAGTGACTCGGGGAGGGGAAGTGATAAAAAGTTGGAAAATGGGGGTTCAGTTGATCCCCAAATAACGGCAGGTGCTTGTGAAGAAG